>ML776923.1:1310201-1331981 GCA_009831015.1 Picea engelmannii
AATATTTGCTCTATTTAATCGAAGATTTCCTTTGTTGTCTAACTGTCGGAGATTCAGGAGTTGGAAGAACTCATTCATACGACGGGGATTCATTTTTTGGAGCTGCCAAACACTCAGAGATTACCTCGAGGTTTCAAAACTTCGGATATCTGGTCTCGGTTTAATGTCTACCAACAGTTGAACTTGGATTTAAAGTTTACGTGGTGATTTATTCATGAAAAATTGTTGTGCAACGCAACACCTCGCTTGTAGTTTTATAAACTCTCCACGTAGGACATTTCCTCTTCAAAAACCATTTTCTTCTCTTGCCATTCAATGAAGACATCTCAAACTCTCCACGTACGACATTTCCTCTTCAAAAACCATTTTCTTCTCTTGCAATTCAATGAAGACATCTCGAACTTATTTCAGCATGAAATACATGATGTTCCTTAACTTCATAAATGCTTTACCAGCTTATGCTTACTCTTCTCCAATGAATAGTGCATATAAGAAGGAATATTATGGGGATTCATAAAAACTACAAAGAAATCTATATTAAGAAGAATAATCATAAGAAATCTATACTAAGGGTTTGATATTTTTTGTTTGGAAGAAATTTAAATAATTAGGTTTAATTTGAAAGATGTTTTCATTCGTATTTTGGTAAATAGGGTTAGTAATTTTGGTATCCTTCCATATAGTGGTTCATGTGAGGTTTGAACCAATTAACGGTTGCAAGACTTCGTACCTATAAGGTATTTTGGAAATTAAGGAAGGTTAACAAATTATATAAAAAACAATGTAAATGTAAAAGTGAATGAGACAAAAAGAGGGAGAAAAAGAAAAGAAATAAGTGAACAAAGAAAAATAGAATAGGAGAGGAGAAGGAATGGGAAATGAAGGGCCATACCTCTTTGCCTTCCCATTCTCCAAGTCTCCCTATTTCTTTCATTATTTTCACTTTCAAAAGGATTTTATATGGCCAAGAGAGGTGCATAGGGAGCCAAGAGTTGTAATATACAAAAGATTGTTGAATTAGTCCATAGGCTATTTTTTCATGTTTTTTTCAAAAAAAGATTCTTCAATTTCCATTTTTTCTATGATGATTTTCTCAAATTCAACAATCTTCTAAAATATTTTAATTCTATGATGATTTTTTCAAATTCAACAATTTCCATTTTTTTATGATGATTTTCTAAAATAAAAGTATTTTAATTTTCTAGATTTACTCTATATGATCTTTAGACATTTGAATATTTTTACTAAAAATATTGCCAAGAATTTTATAGTTGACATTAAGAATTAGTAAGAGTTATTTATTTTAAGATAAGTATGGATCCTTAAAAATTTCCCTAGTTTCCAAAGTAAAATAAATTTGTTTATTATGTGACTAGTTTTGTCTACAATATGGAATTCATAGTTCAATTGATTGAATTTGACACTAATCTTATTCATATCAAATTGTTGCTTGATTATTTTATGGATGTAAGAATTTAACCCCTCATATAGTTTTATGCTTATGTCAAATGCATCTCTATCCTAAAGTATGTGTTTGTTAAACTTCTAATGATGCAACCTTTGGAAAGTAGAAAGTTTCATACTATGACATGGGTATCCTTCATAAGTGAGTTGCATTAAAGTTGAAGTCTACAACATTGCACACAAGTATAATGTTAAATGGTTGATGGCTAAAAGACACCAAAAACCAATAATTGTCATATCTCTTCATTGACATGCAGAACCATTTATCAAAGACATTTACATTGTTGACCCTCTCATTTGAAGCGTGAATATTCATATCAATTCTGGTAACAATGACATTAAAAAAGGATTCCTATTCCTTATGAATGGTGGAGCAATATATATTCTTGTATTATTGGACTAACAATGGTTAGTAATTGAAACAATTGGCAATTTAAACATGATTCATTTGATATTGTTGGAATCTTTTTCATTGGGTAAAATTGAAGAATAGTTACCTTTGATAGCTGGAGAATTATAACAAAACTTATTAGTCTAAATTGGGATATATCTATAAGTGCTTAATGGACTCGTCTGGAAAAATCTCTATACATCCCTTTGTACTTCGCCCTGATGTTATGGATGCAATTTCTGTGCTTATAATCCCTTTCAACCCTTGCACGGAAACACGTTTAACAAAGAATCGTTAATGTTGTTGTAACAATTTTTTTTTAATATATCCATCAGAATGACTTACTATCAACATCCCAGTGCTGTCCTTGCAAGGTGAGATTTCTCCATTTAGTTTGAACGAAATGAGATGGGTTTGGCAATAAATAATGCATATGATGTCTTCATCAATGCAAATCTATCTTGACGCTCACCTTCAGGATTAAAAGTGTCCACATTGTATCTTGACATGATCAAACGTGAACGTTCACCTTGAACGTTCTCGACACTGTTGTTGTTAGTGTTAAGGCTTTTTGTTTTGCATATGGTGTCCCTTGTCCAAACAAAAAAGGCTCGTCCAATGAAAAAACATATGTTGTTTTTATTAGACGAGGGATTTCAAAGATTACATCAATTATTTGAATACCCAATCTATCACGCCCACAAAGAGTGACGAATTCAAACTCGGAACGGCCTAGTGAAAATTGTTTTTTCAATTGTCCATCTAATTTACAATAGATTTTAAAGGAACGTTCTAATTCCCGATATCCCTTGGAAATAATATAACCATGCATTGTGGCTTGCAATTGGTATCATAAAAAAAAAGTTGTCTATATCTGTTAAATTCGAAAACATTTCATACTTGTTTATACCCGTTCAATTCAAAAACTTTAGTAAAAAGTATACTTGTACAGTTTTTATAAATAATCCAAAATATTTGAAATATAGTAATCAAATCTATACATACATATCTATACATACATATATATGTAAAATAAATAATAAGATGATTATAAATGAGAATACGGGCTCATTTATATATCTACATAGAAGTGAGTGTCATTAACCAATAGTCACTTGGTTTCATTATTAACAATTATTATTTATTAATTATCATTTAATTATTAATGTATTAATATCTATTTTATATGCATATTTATATTCATAACATGGTCTTCTCCTTAAAAATTATTTTCCCTGGAAGCATTAATATATATTGTATATGTATATTTATATTCATAACAATATAGCACTTCACTTATTTTCTTTCTCTATTAAAAATATCTTCTACTCTCTTCTTTTGTTGTCAAAAATGCAATGAACTCCACTACTTATAAAAAACAAAGATGGAAAATATCCTACCACATGCATTAAATTTCTAGTGAGTACATTTATTTGACTATTGTCCATGATTTGATGAGTGCATGGTAGGTTGATCATCAAGATTATATTTAAAACTCCCCCTAAAGCTTGAATTCCCTAAGCTAATTATAACCCCACGAGGGATAACCGTAAAAAAACTTTAGAACTGCAAGACTTAAGTGATAGTTGAGGTCAATGAGTCCAAAATATTCTCTTAGTTTCGAAAATGATTTTGTGAATATGTCTGTAATTTTCTCCTTTGACTTACAAAATTACAAATTTATTTCTCTAGTCTCAACCAATTATCTTATAAAATGGTACCTTATGGCTATGTGTTTATTGTGTCTATGAAACAATGGATTCTTTGATAGAGCTATAGAGGATTGATTATGGAAGAAAATTGGCGTTCCCTCTTGTTTTTCCTAATTCAAATCTAATAGTATCCTTCTTAACCATACAACTTGACAAGTTGTTTTATTTGTTGCCACATACTTTGGTTTTGGTGTGGGAGGTGACACTATGAGTTGTTTATTTGAAGCCCATGAAATAGCTCCTAACTCAATTTGGAACACATATCCACATGTGCTCTTTCGATCATCTATATTTCCTCCCCAATCATTGTCAATGTACCCAACTAATTCAAAGTTATTTGTTTTAATATATAAAATTCCATGGCTTTTGGTGCCATTCACATACCTTAAAATTCTCTTTCGTGCTTGCAAGTGTGTTTCCTTTGGATTTTCCCTAAACTTGGAGATTATAATAACTGCATACATGATATCAGGTCTTGTTGTTGTTAGATACATACCAATTCCAACCATACTTTTATAAAATGTTGGATCCACATTGCTACTGCAATCATCTTTGTTTAGTTTCAAGTCTGTTGTTGCTAGTGTTGGTGTGTACTTTCTATTCAACATCTTAAATCTCTTCAAGATACCCCCTGCATACTTGGTTTGAGATATGAATATGTACCTTCATTTGTTTTTTTAACCTCAATACCAATAAAGTATCTCAATAAACTCATATATGTCATTTCAAATTCTTTCTTCATTGTTGTTCTAAATTCTTCTATGGATAAATTGATATTTCCTAGATTATCTACATATAAGAAAATAAATAGAATTTCACCTTGATTGATGATTTTGGTGTAAATTTTTGTCTCAATGCTTATTCTACTAAAACCATTTCTCTACAAGTATAAGTCAATGCAGCTATACCAAACCCTAGCTGCTTGGATACAATATTTCTTCAACTTATACACTTTCTTCTCAAGTTCCATAGTTTCAAAACTAGGGGATTGTTCAACATATACTTCTTCCTTTAACACTCCATTGAGAATGTTTACTTCACATCCATTTGGTGGAATTTCTATTTGTGTAGAGTTGTTATTGCCAAGACAACTATTATTGTCTCCATCCTTGCTACATGAGCAAAAGGCTTCATTGCAATCTCGTCCATGTTGTTGTTTATACCCTTTGATCACAAGTCTTGCTTTATGTCTTTCAATTCTTCCTTCCACATCATCATTGATTTTAAAAACCCACTTCACACCAATAATTTATTTTCCTGTTGGAAGGTTTACTAGATCCCATGTCTCATTTTTCTCAATTGCTTTCATTTCTTCATCCATGGCATAACACCATTTTCTTTATTTTATGACATCCTCAAAGTAGATAGTATCAAATTTAGAAAATAAAGAAAAAATCACCAATTCATTATCATCATATTCATACCTGAATGTTTCATATATCTCCTTGAAGATTCTTGTTTTTCTTGAGTTATTGTTTCCATGATACCTTGAAGATGATGGATTGGTTCTTCCTTTTGTGCTAGGAGTTCTTGTTGGAGAAGTTTCGTGGGGGAAAACTTGGGAACCGGTTGATGGAGGTGTCACTTGGGTGACACCTTGTGCTCTATGTTGAATGCTAATGTTTTGAGGTATCATTGTGGTAATACCTTGTGTGTTATTTTATAACTCCATAGGAGGTTTTTCTACCCCAACATCTTGTGTTGTTCCTGGATGATCATTCCATGCTTCATATTCAAGAAATATCACATCTCTATTGATTATTAACTCATTTGTTTTAGGATTGTATAATTTGTATGCCTTTGATTTCTCACTATATCCAATAAAAATACATTTTTCTCCTTTATTATCTCATTTTTGTCTTTTTTCTTTGGGTATTTGTGCAAATGCCACATATTTTTATTTCTCCATTCCTCTTGTGGAATCATGTTATGAACACTTTTCGTGGGACATTTGTTTGACAATCCTTTAGTCTTTAACATTCCTTTAGTCTTTAACATGCTCCTAGTCATTTCATTGCAAAAGTTTAGAAATTCATATGTTTATAAACATTTAAATATTTTAATTTTTTATGGTTTATGTTGTGAATATTTTTGGAAAAAGACTTATGTGAAAATTATGTTATCATAAACATTGATTGTGATGAATATTTTTGTAAAATATTATTTTTAATTTATTTTATTTAACTAGAAACAAAGTGATTAAAGAATCCACTTACAAAGAGTAAATAGTTATTTCATAGAAGAGTGAAAAGGGATAAAAACCACGAGAGTAAATATTGTCCAAGAAGACAAGTGATACCCTACTCCCAAATATGTGGGATGTGAGTTAACAAGCTAGCACAATGTTAAGCCAAGAAGGCTAACTTGAAAGAAAATACCTACCCAAGTTATTTATCTTTATGAAAAAATAAAAATATACAAGTATAGAGCACTCCACTTTGTTGAGTACTTGTGAAGTGATTGAGTTTGATGGTTTGAGAAAGCATCAAAATATGAAGTGATTGAGTTTGATGGTTTGAGAAAGCATCAAAATATGATATTTATACAATTTTCAATGAGTGTGGCATAATGATTTAGCCTTGGGGGTCACAAGAACAAGTGATCTTGTGGAATAATGCTTTAGGCTTGGGGGTGACAGAGACAAGTGATCTTGATTGTTCAGATCTATGGTTGGGAGGAACTCGATTTTCTACTTAGTTTGTTTCTTGAATTTTAAAGCAAACCCCATATATTTACTTACTTTATTTTTATGTATTGTATTAAAGAATGATAACTTATTACAATAAAAAGTATATATATGTGTATATGAATTTTTTTATTAAAACTAATAACACTAAGAAAAGATTTAAATATGTACATTTTTATTTACTCGAACATTAATTATTTTTTATATTCACCAAAATAAATTCATATATCACTCTAAAAAATTCATTATTATATTGAACATATAGAGGATACACTCTATATAGAAACAAGCTCATTGTATGTGTTACTTTTTTTTTATGAATATATATATATATATATATATAAATAAAATGCTTTATCATATAACCTTAAATATTTTTACATTGAGTAATGGATGCACTCAAATACAATGTAGTTTACATAAGGGAAACAAACATAACATTTCTAACCAGAAACCTATTATGGTATAGTTCAAGATTCTCTTTATAAAAGATAGAGAGAAAGACTAAACAAATATAGTTAAATATTACTAAAAATCTCTACCGTATTCACCTTTATATAAGTGAATGCAGTAACAAGAAGTTCAAGAAGGTTCTATCTATAAATAAAGAAATATAACTCGAAGCTTATTTTTCAAAACAAGTTAGGGTTCTCCTTTGGAAATAGAAAACAATTAACTTTGATATAAAAACAACAATATAAATCAAATTTGTTTTATAACTAGAGGAACCCTTACCCATTCCTACAGTCGTGATAAACCTATAGTACTGAAAAGTAATAAAACAAAACAAAAATGTTTATTAATATAAAATGGCTATCATAATAACCATGATGTAACCACCCGTTTGGGGTATTCACCAATTAAACAAGAGTAAACTCAAAATATGTGGTGTTGGTATGGTGAACCCGTATTTACACTGCAAGAAGGCATACACGATTACTTGACCTCGCAAGGTTGAAACCGAGCTCTGTGTCCACGATACCAATATTATAGGAAGCGGTGCAAGCCTGGTACTATTGGCCATTGAGGTTTGATCTCGAGGGTTTTCAATATGCAGTGTATAAGAAACAAGTAATACATGTAGATAAACTAAATCTCAAACAATGAATAAAGTTGTATCCCTAGGATATGAGACGGCCATGTGTTTGAAGATGGAACAAATCTCCTTTGTACATCTTCGTCCAAGGCCAAAGAGTCCATGTAAAATAATACCATGGAAATAATTTAGTTATTACACAATAGAAACCGGGTAAAACCCATTTGTATCACTCTACGTAGTCTATGATTAAAATGATGTGTTTGTTGCTGAGAACGAAACACAAATAGTAAAACCCATTTGTATCACTCTACGTAGTCTATGATTAAAATGATTAAAATATTGATATTACCTTAGAGTTCGATTATACATTGGACTTATTGGAATGCAGTGACATACTGTGCGAACCCACGAACGTAGGGTGAGATATATCACCAAGCATAGACTCGGTATGAGTAACCAGTTTAAATGATAAACCATTTCATACCTGGTGATTTTAAACATACGTCAATCATTTGAATACTAGCTGCGGGCGAGTGTGAAAAAATATAGAACGTTCATAGTCAGAGTGATCACAAGATTAATTAGTGTCTTCTCACGAAGTCAGAGTGATCAACTTTAATATTCAAGACTTACGTAGCAAATCACAAGCCCACTTAGATTAAGACGTGCAAGTACATTTTCTTGCTAAACTCATCATGCATCACCATTAATGAGATGCGCACAAGTAAGCAAGGCTAGAACTTGGTACATTCATCATTATTCCAACGTGTCTAGAATTCAATTATTAAATTACAACATGATCGATAGCTCCAGGTAATGATAAATTGTGAAGCAAGAAATGCAGAGAGAAAGAATAGGACAGAAAACAATATATTATAATATAAGAAAAAGAGTACAAAACGAGTACATGAAGAAGTTCTGAAGTAGTAAGTACTATGCAAAGGGAAATAGCTGAGCTAAATAGGCTCAAGCAAAACAAGAATAGAAAGTACAGCTGGCCAGGACAGCTGGTAGTGTACAGTCAACCTCTTGAGGTTACATTATATTTAACACTCCCTCTTAAACTCAACAGTTACAAACATCAACACTGATTATGCCTAAGTGTTGTCTTTGAAAATCAAAAACCGATTTTCCCACTGGCTTTGTAAAGATATCAGCAAACTGATCTCAAGAACCACAAAATTGTAGTACAATATCATCATTATTGACTAGCTCGCGTATGAAATGAAAACAAGTGTCAATGTCTTTGCTTTTCTTGTGAAGCACATGATTTTTGGATAGAGCAATTGTTGAAGTATTGTCATAGAAAATAGGAGTTGGATCATTTTCTGTATGTGGCATATCTTTCAATATTCTTCTCAGCCACACAGCTTGACACGAAGTTGAGGTAGCAGCGACATACTATGCCTCTGCAGAAGATATTGAAACAATTGGGTGCTTCTTTGATGCCCATGAGATCAGGTTCGTGCCCAATTGAAAAACATGTCCAGATGTGTTTTTCCTGTCATCATCTAGGCTTCCTGCAAAATCATTGTCTATGTAACTAGAAAGTTGATTACTATCAGATTTAGTGTACCATAAGCCAAAATTGAGAGTTCCTACAACATATCTTAGAATTTGTTTCGCCATTTTCCAATGAGAATCTTTAGGGGATTCCATGAATCTAGAGACAAGGTTGGTTGCATACATGATGTCAGACCTAGTTGTTGTAAGATACAACAAAGTGCAACCAAAATTTTGTATAGGGTAGAGTCCATTGTAGGACCTTCATCATTCTTGCTCAATTTTGTGCCTAAAGTATATGGGTTTTTGTTGGATTGCATTCTTCCATGCGAAATCTATTGATGATGTCTGCTGCATACTTTTTCTGATAGACAAAGATGCCTTTGGTTGATTGATCAACCTCAATCCCTAAAAATATTTCATTATGACAAGATCTGTCATCTCAAACTCAGATTAGATGGCATGTTTAAAATTTGTTAGCTCAAGATTTCCGGTATAGATCATGTCATCAACATATAAACATACGATCAAAATTTTACAGTGCTGATCTATTTTGGTGTAAAGAGTTGGCTCATTTTGACTTCTGCTGAAACCACTTTTGATCAGGTAAGTGTCAATTCTTTTGTACCAAGCTCTTGGAGCTTGCTTTAAGCCATACAAGGCTTTCTTCAATCAATATACTTTGACTGGTTTCTCTTGGACTTCAAATCCAAGTGGTTGATCGACATAAACTTATTCTTCTAAAAGACCATTTAGGAATGCTGACTTGACATCCATCTGGTATACTTGCCATTTTTGTTGGGCTGCTATGGCCAATAGAGTCCTTATAGTGTCTAATCTTTCTACTGGAGAAAAAGTTTCACCATAATCAATACCAGGTTGTTGTGAGAATCCTTTGGCAACAAGTCTTGCCTTGTGTTTTTCGATCTACCCTTTTTCATTGAGTTTAGTTTTGTAAACCCACTTGACACCAATACTTTGCTTGTGACTTGGCAAATCAACAAGATCCCATGTCTAATTTTTCTCAATGGAGTTAATTTCTTGGTTCATGGCTTGAACCCAATGTGGCTCTTTAGCAGCTTCCTTAAAAGACGTAGGTTGACATGACATTAAAGCAAAAAGGTTGTGTTATTCGAAGTCATCCAACTACTGATGGATTTCTCTCAAATTTCGAGTTCTCTAATTGTGTGGTGCAGAGAATGATTCGAAGTTGAGTTATCCTAAGAATTTTCAGGTTGTTTTTGTACTTGCAATCTTGGAAGAATAGTTTGAGGTACTTGCTATCCTGAATTTTCTATGTTTTCAGAACTTGGCAACAATGGATTTTGATTGTCCATTTGTTGATTTTCTGAATTATTCCAGAATTGATTTTCCATAAATTTCACATCTCTGCTTAGAATTAGTTTCTTGGTGATTGGATTGTAAAGCGTGTAAGCTTTAGATGTTTCACTATATCCATTGAAAATACATTTCTCACTTTTGTCATCAAGTTTCTTCCTTAATTCGGAAGGTATGTGAGCGTATTCTATGCATTCGAATGTCCTTAGATGCGCAACATTGAGCTTTGTCCCACTCCATGCTTATTGAGGGACTTTCATCTTTAGACTTGTGGTTGAAGATCTATTCAGGAGATAAACTGAACGTGCTACTGCTTCAGCCCAAAACCTATTTGACAAACTTTTATCTTTGAGAAGTGTTCTTGCCATATTCATTATTGTCTGATTTTTTCTTTCAACCACTCCATTCTATTGTGGAGTATACCTGGCTATTGTTTGCATGATAATGCCTTGAGATTTGCAGAAATTTGCAATTTATCTGGATTTATATTCTCCTCCTCCATCAGACCTGAGTGCTTTGATATATTTGCCACTCTGTTTTTCATCTTCTTCCTTGAACTCTTTGAATTTTGCAAAAGTTTTAGACTTGTGTCTGAGAAAATAGATCCATATTTTTCTGTTGAAATCATCAATAAATGTTAGAAAGTAAAAGCTACCACCTATTGACTCTGTTTGCATTGGTCCACATAGGTCAGTGTCAATAAGTTCAAGATGTTGTTTGGCTTGATTGAAAGACTATGGAAAACTAGTTCTCTTATGTTTTCCAAGTATGCAAGACTCACATGGGGGAATTTTCTCTTTAAAGATGGGAAAACCTTTGACCATTGAGTGCTTCTGAAGAAGACTTAGACTCTGAAATGGTAGATGTCCAAATCTTGTATGACAAACCATTGTTTCATTCAGGGTTGATGCACTTTGTGCATATGGTTGAATCAGATTTGTAGTTCTGAGTGTAAGGGGAAACATCCTATTCAGAGTCATATGGATTTCAGAAATCAATTTTCTGCTCGGGCTTTTGTCATATATTTTGCAAGATGCTCCCTAAAAAAGTAACTTATAGCCATGTTCAATGAGTTGTCCTACACTTAGAAAATTATGTTTCAAATCTTGAACATGATAGACATTGTTTATGTCTTTCTTTACATTCCATTTAGTAAGAATAGGAACAATTCGTTTTCCTTGAACTTTGACTAAGTAATCATTTCCAAGTGTAATATTAGATGAGATTGAAGAATCAATGCATGAAAGTAAATCTTTGTTACCTGTCATGTGATTGTTGCATCCACTGTCCAGCAACCAGAGATCTTTAGGTTGTTCTTCAGTCTTGTGGCACGAAAGAAACATACCTGCTGAGTTTTCTCCCGTGTGATTTGACACATGTGTTCTACCTGAGAGTTGATCTGCTTGCTTCTTCCTGCATTTAGATTCATAGTGCCCATACTTTTTTCAGTAATAGCATTGTATGCTTGATTTCTCATTTGATCTTCTCCCTCTGCCTCTTTGAGGCTGGAAATTCTGATGTTGATTTTGTTGTTGTTGTCTTTGACCTTGGAAATTTTGATTCAGATATTGTTGTCTATTACCTCCACTAGAGTGAGGGTTACTTTGATTGCTCCCTCTTCCTTGGTGACATATACTTCTTCCTCTACCTCTCCCTCTGCTGAAGGAGAATTGAGTTTTGAAAGCATTAGAGATTGACTCATCTGTGAGATGCAGTCTGGTCTCATGTGTCACCAGAGAACCAATTAATTCATCTGTTGAAAAACTTGACATATCCTTGGATTCAAGGATTGTTGTTACAACCATTTCGAATTTCTTCGGTAAACTTCTGAGGATTTTCTCAACAATTCCTTGATCAGTGATGGTTTCACCAGTCAGTCTGATCTAGTTCATGATGCCCATGACTCTGGTCATGAACTGATCCACATTTTTGGACTCTGTCATCCTTAGAGTCTCGAATTGTGTCCTCAAGGTCTGTAGTTTAACTATTTTGACCCTGTCATTTCCTTGGTAGGAAGTTTTAAGGATGTCCCAAGCCTGTTTTGAAGTACTAACACCTGTGATTTTTGAGAAAATCGAGTCATCCACAGAATTTTGAATCCAAAATTTAGCTTTATTTTCTCTGTTTCTTTGCGTTGCCTGAGAAATTTTCTGTTGATTAGTCATGGTGGATAGGTCTACTAGATCTAGTTCCACATATCCATGATCTACTGGATCCCAGCACTCTTGTGCTTGCAAGAAGGATCCCATCCGAAGAGACCAGAACTCATAGTTCTTTTCAAGAAGAATCGAACCCTGAGTTGGTCCTAAATTGCAAGATGTTGCCATCTTGTAAAGAATTCAGCAAAACAAAAAAAAATTCTTACTTACCAGTCTCCTGCGTGTAATTTGCAGTGACTTCGGAGCTTTGCGATTCAAAATTTCGCGAGTTTCAACTTCGCAAGTTTTGGTTTCGCGACACAAACGTGTGACTTTTTGGTCTCTTGACTTTCGTAAAGCGTCGAGTTCCGATGTCCTTCTTTCATGTTGTTGGGACTTCAAATGTTGAAATGCCGAAATGTGCCTATTGGACATTCAACGGTCCATATTTGTTGATGATATGACAGTCCATATCCTATTGGGATTTAGAGAATTGGTATTTCATGACTCGTGATTCCTCCTCACACTATGCTTCCAAAACGCGAAGTTCGAATTGTCGATTTTGTTGAAATCACTTTTTCGGAAAATTTCCCGAGATCCTGGATTGATGCCATGCGTCCCCGAAAGATGGATAGTCCTCATCGTTTCATGATTTCGTGACTTGCGGCTCCAAATACTTTGTCAACTTGAAACCCCAGTAGTCAAGATGTCGACGGTTTCCTCGATCTCCACCACGTGTTCGAACAAATGGACGGCTGTGATCTTTTCAGGATTTTGAGACTTTCATCGTGGAGTGTTGCGACCTTTCGTCAACAAGACCTCCGATATCATGAACTCTGAAATGTTGAAATGATGGCACTTGGATCTGCTGCCACTTGTCCTCTGAGATGGACGGCTCATAATCCTCTCAGGATTTCATGATTTGCGATGTTGGGATTTCACGTATCAGGGTTTTGGAGAGAAGTCTCAGTCGCTCATCCAACGCTCGATCTCTGATTTTGCGATTGGATCAGATCGACAGCTCACGATCTATCTCAATCCAATGGTCTAGAATAACTCGTGATTTCGCGATTTGTGAATTCTCACGGAAGTCTTCTGATCTTTACACCTTGCGAGTCAGCGAAATACCGAGATCTCACCACGTGTCTCTTAATGCACGGTCCAGATGATTTCGTGACTTCGCAAGTCGAATTTCTCCTATGCGCTCTAGAGGACTAAACCTCATGCACTTTCTCGTTGATCCAATGGTTGTTGGTCCTTTGCGCAAGATCTAACGGCTGAAATTCTTTTGTCTTTTCCGCGCTCTCTTCGTCCCTTATGAACTGAATTTCTGCCTCGAATCTGTTCGCAGGATGAATCTTACGGCCGCGACGGTTGTTCTTTGAACCTGAGACGCGATCTTTACTGCCTTTGCAAGGATTTTCTTTCGTGGAAGAAAAATTCATGAATCTTTCAAAGATTTGAAAGAATTTCATGAGTTCTTTGTTCTCTGCTGCAATCTTTGAAAGATTTGAGCGATTTCTGTAAATCTTTAAATGATTTTGCCTTCTGCAGGAATCTTTAATGAATTTGAGCGAATTCTTCGAGTTCTTCAAATGTTCCTGCGTCCTGTAGCTCTTCTTCGTGAATCTTTTACGAATTTGAAAATTTTGCAAGAATCTTTACTGTTTCTCCATCTGCAGTCTTCGCTTCCTCAATATTTTGAGCATATAGTGCTCTTCTTCCTCGCATTAGCTTCCTACGAGGATCTTTTGAGAGTATGAACAAATATCTCTCCAATCCTTGTGAAAAAGACTGTTTCGCGTGCTCTCAAGATCCATGTAAGCTATGTGCTATTTGAGGATCGTGTTGCTCTCCAGCCTATGTGAAGAGGCTTATTGTTGAAGCTCTGATACCTTGATAAATTGTGAAGCAAGAAATGCAGAAAGAAAGAATAGGACATAAAACAGTATATTAGAATATAATAAGAAGAGTACAAAATGAGTACATTAAGAAGTTATGAAGTAGTAAGTACTATGAAAAGGGAAATAGCTGAGCTAAATAGGCTCAAGAAAAACAATAATAGAAAGTACAGTTGGCCAGGACAACTGGCAGTGTACAGTCAGCCTGTTGAGGCTACATTATATTTAATAGGTAAGCTAGTCATTGTTTTGATCATACCTCAATCCTTAATTCATGGCGCAAGGGTAAGCATTTCATAATCAATCATAGTTCAACATAGATTCTTAATTTAACAATACTCATCAGTCTATTCCTCTTTAACAATAGATCGATGCGAAAAGGTGCAGGGACTAAGACATAAAGATTAAAATATTTACAAGGGCAATAGCAAGATCTAAGTTAAATAATGGCGTCCAACATTTACACTCACCCATGTAAGATTCAACAAGCAGAGCATCCTTTATAACATTCCCATTACTGTAAAGCATTATTACGCAAACTTACAAGAATACAATTACATAATCAATGTGAGGAGTTAAGAGGAGACCCAATCCACATTAAGCAATAGATAAAAACAATGCTACTTTATCAATTTTATAACCTTAAGAAAACCTTAATAAGATCATTTCTTCTTAATCCATATGTAAAAATTTCAGTTTCCTTACATGGCGTGCCTATAAAATATAAGCGATATCAACATCTTATTAGGATGATAAGGGATTACACCAACCTGCAATCAACAATCGTATTATTTGTTTTGTTCTAGTTCCAACAATCATAATTTTTATAGTTGAAGGCATGAAATCCTTGTAAAATCGATTGTAAATTGTATTAACAATGTACCAATTTGCATAAGCTCATGCATAAAAGATAAATATAGTTTTCATAGGAAATCATTCCTTCAATGAGGAACCCTAAATGAGGGTATCATTAAATTATCACTGCGAAAATTTCTAAGTACACATCATAACTTAACTATTACAATGATAAGCTCAATAAAAATACCATATCCCAAGTTCTTTGAAGTTCTTTACAACTAAAGAAAAGCTATCTCATAGCTTGCCTCGTAAGGTCGAGCTACCACTCTATATTCGAGTTGGGTATCCCAACTCCCATAAGAAAAATTGGTCAAGAAAAATCGGGCACCATAACCTTATGCTATTAGTGATTATTTCCTCATCTCCCCCATTACTTTTATAGAGTTATTCTTAGTGACACTTGTCAATTGCACGTTAAATTCGTTTTATTAAAAATTAATTAGGAAAAAATCTCCCCGATAGATTTGTCACCCAATCTCTTAGTTGTATCGGAATTTTATTTAATTAATTAAATTAATTTGCCAATTTCCCTCAATTTCCTTTAATGACTAACGTCTTTCTTAAAGCTTAGTTTATTTAGGAAAGTTCTCTAGACTAGATTCCTTTCTATGTTCCACATTGCTTTTGCATTTAATTTCTCTTATATGTCTAAGTTCCAAATTAGCATGTATTTGCACATATGAGTAATCAATTTTTAGATTATTTATTTCTCATTTAAATTCTAAATTCGATTTTTATTTAACCCCCCCTTTATTAATTGCTTATTTAATTTTTTTAGTCCTCATACCCTACTCAGACCTAGGCTTTAATTTCAACTAGGCTTAGCAAATTTTTTTCAAGGGAAAAAAATATAATTAATAAACTTTACTCATACATAATTATTTTAAGGTTGACCGTGTCAAAGTAAGGTATTGTTTTCTAGGCACCTAGGTTCATTGACTCACCAGTGTTAAAAATAACAACTTGCCCTTTAAGATGCAATACATGATCCAATGGTGTTACTCAAATTTATTCATGTTTCATTTATGCGACGTGCCCTTCAAGATGCACTACATACTCCAAGGGTACCACTCGCCTTTTGACTGATTTTTGTAGATTTCCAACCCTTGGAGTGAATACTCCATCAGGAGACCTTGTGGGAGACTAAGGGCCTCTAAGGAATAAGGATCGTGCCTTATTTCATGCCCCTTAGAATCTTCATGAGCGACTATCTCAGTCTTCCCTCATGACATCATAGATCTATCGAACTAGGTAATCGTTAACCTATAGTTCGAGCTACAATGAGAGTGTTAGTAGCTTGTGGTAGGGCTACTACCAAATATCTCCCTCAATATATCTAGTTGTCATGCATGGCCCCTTTACTCCTAATGTGAGTATGATTAACAAGAAATCATCAATATGCATCCATCAACGAAACATGTCAACAATCTGTTGGGTATGTGTTATATTCTTTGCACGAATAGTAGTGTCACATATTTAGGTGGTTTTTGGACACATGCTTTCTTTACCGATGGTTTTCTATTTCCGATTAAGGAATTAGGGTTGTTGACTAATCGAGGTCATTGGGTTAGGGTTTTGGATACCGCTAGCTCTTCTATGTATATTGTATTGTAAACAATGTACACAATGAATGAATATAGAATATGTTGTTTTTCCAAGTTTGGGTTTCCAGGGGAAAAATCTACGTGTAATGTTTGCATTTTCCATTGTATCTTTTTTGTTCTTTTACTGAAAATATGTTTGCGGTAAAATTTTTACAAGGTTAAAATCTATATTTGGTATGAGAGATTTGTTGGATTTAGGGGGATTTCTTTGTGTTCAATGGTTTGGCTCAGAACTGTGATAAGCCTTGTTATAGTGGGAGATCTGTGGTATTGATTTTTCAAGTTAAAATAAATGGCATGTAATTCGAAGATGGAGATTGAGAAGTTCAATGGGAAAAGTTTTGAGTTGTGGAAGCTCAAGATGGAAGATCTGTTGGTGGACAGATATCAGTGGATCATGGTAGATCCACGTACTGCACCTACAAGAACTTCAATAGATGACTTAAAAATGTTGGATCGGAAGACTCAGAGAACAATCTGACTGTGTCTCTCAGATTCGGTATTACTGAATGTGTCAAAGGAAGCTACAACCAAGGATTTATGGGATAAGTTGGGGAAGTTGTGTCAGTCGAAGTTTCTATTGAATGAACTATTCCTGAGAAAGAAGTTGTATAACCTGAGGATGAGAGATGGAGACTCAGTGGAAGAACATTTGAACACCTTCAATACTATGGTAAGTCAGTTAGTATCTGTTGATATTAAAATTTCAGATGAAGATAAATGTATCAGTTTACTGTGTTCTTTAGCAGACTCGTGGGACAGTCTAGTTGTGTCCATAGGTAGTAATACAAATTCCTTGAATTTTGATGAAGTGGTCTCATATTTGTTGTCTAAGGAGATGAGATAGAAGAATATGGAAGGACAGAGAACAAACACATTATTTGCAAGAGGACATTCTGAAGAAAGAAATAGATATAAGTTATGAAGTGGGAGATCTAAGTCTAAGGGTAGATCTAAATCTCCTGAAAAGTTTGTAAGGGTATGTTGGAGATGTGGAAAAGAAGGGCACTACAAGAAGTAGTGTAGATCCAAAGTTGAGAAAAAGAAGGGATCTGAAGAATCTCCTTCTACAAAAGAAAATACCTCCGAGGAAGAAGGAGGGGATGTGTACTTGGATTCTTCAATAACACATGCAAATCATGAGGCATTGTTGGTTGACTCAGGTGCATCCTTTCATATGACTCCCTAGAGGGAGTGGTTCTGCGAATATTGAAGGTATGATGGAGGTAATGTTTTCTTAGGTGATGATTTGACAACTAGAATCATAGGACGAGGAAAAGTCAAGTTGAGGATCATAGATGGAAAGATTAGAACACTTCCTTGTGTTCTTCACATCCCACGTTTGGATAGAAATTTGATTTGTGTAATAAAAATGGACGATGCAGGGGTAAAAACAATATTTGAAAAGGAAACTTGTAGGATGGTTCGAGGAGCATTGGTTTTGTTGAAGGGAGTTTGGTTTGGAACTCTTTATAAGCTGCAAGGAAGCACTATTAGTGATGTGTGTTATAGTTCCATTGTTCTTGATATTCGATTTGAAGAAGAAATGACTCCGACAGTCTCTGGAGAAAAGGTTATGTTGTGGCATCAAAGACTAAGGTATATCCGAGAGAAGGGTTGTCGACTACTACACGGTAAATGTATGGTTGAAGGTATGTCTAACTTCTCTATGGATTTCGATTTATGTGAACATTGTCTGTATGGGAAGCAAAATCAGGTAAGATTCCCCTTTGGTGCAATGAGGGAAAAAAGACTTTTACAGCTAGTTCACAATGATTTTTTTGGACTTGGATCAGTCCCATCATTGGGAAAATCTATGTACTATGTCTCATTTATAGATGACTTATTGAGGAATACTTGGATATATTTCCTCAGGAAGAAATCCGAAGTCTTTGACAGGTTGAACGATTTTAAGGCTCTTGTTGAGAAACAAACAAAGAAAAAAATTAAGGTGTTGAGGATAGATAATGGAAGAGAGTTCTGTGGGAATGAGTTTGAAGAATTCTATAAGAAGTGCGGTATAGAAAGGTAGAATACTACTCCATATACACCTCAACAGAATGGAGTTTCAGAAAAAATGAATAGGATACTGATGGAAAAATAAAGGTGCATGCTCAGTGGTGTCGGGTTAGGGCAAGAATTATGGGCAGAGTGAGTGGGTACTACATGTTACCTGGTCAAGATATCACCCTCATCAGCATTGGATGATAAGACTCCACAAGAGGTATGGACTGGTAAGGAACATTCTTTCACACATCTCAGAGTATTTGGTTGTGATGCATATGTTCATGTTCCAAATGAAAACAAAAGTAAGATAGATAAGAAGGTCAAAAAGTGTATATTTATTGGATATAAAGATGGTCTCAAAGGTTATAAGCTTTGGAACCCAGAAACTAAGAACGTAGTGTAGAGCCGAGATGTGGTATTTAGAGAAATGAAGGATGTTGTTAAACAAGAAGTCTTACCAAGTAAGGAAGAACCAGAGAAACTAGAGTTTGATTTAAAGGACGATGAGTCAGACTCTACAGAAGAACAAGAATCAGAAGAAGAAGATCCTCATACTCCAATATTCAGGAGGTCGGTTTGAGAAAGAAGGCTACGAGAAATATATACTCCATATGATTTTCATTCAAAATTTTCTTTGTCTATTATTGATGATGATCCTAGAAATATCAGGGAGGCATTGGATTTAGAGGATGGAAATATCTGGAAAAGGGCCATGGATGAAGAAATGGCATGTTTGGATAAGAATGAGGCTTGGCATCTAGTGGAGTTGTTGACTAGAAGAAATCCCATTGGCAATAAATGAGTATTTAAAAATGTAACAACCAAATATTTCTAAACATCATTAAGTTTCGTAAGCAAATTACTTCATAAACTGAGACAATAACTTCATAGCATAGTATTGATTTTCATAACAGCAACTTCAGTAACTTAGATTTATCAATGAGTAATGATTTCATGGAAGAATGAAATAAACACATAGTTTAACAAATTACCTGGTTATGATGCTAATTTTTGTTGCCTTGCTGCCTTGCCCTTGCCTTCTTTCTACCTAATACACAGATCAACCCAGCCACAAACAAAGAATAACTTCCCGAACCTACTTTCCTCCCTGCCAACTAGGAAAACTACCTATCTCTAGGATATCTATGGATATCCTGGCCCTCATGCCCTAAACCTCTAGCAACTCGGTGCCTCAACTGATAAAAAGCCACAGCCAGAAACTCTCTGCTCACAGCAAATCCAACAGTCCTTTGAATCCATCCCCCTCATCCTCCATTCAAATACCCCTCACATCCACCTCCTTTGCTCCCTTATTCCCCTTCACCAACTTATGCAGTTACTTCCTCAACCACCACTGTGCATGTCCCTTATCCTTCCTTTAATGTTTTATCTTCTCTGGATTCATAGGCTATCCCTTGTTGCATACGCAACCATTTTATATCATATATCATTGATCTCTTAGATTTATTTCTTAGGTCATTAAATGTGATCTGTAGTTAAATTATTACTTAGTTAACCACAATTATATTATTTAATTAATTAATAACTCACTTTATTAAGATCATTAAATCATCTTTGTTTAATTAATGACTTGTTACCACAATTAATCCCCTAATTAGTTTTACTTTATAATCTTTAAACATTTATCCAACTAGGGTCGTTACATACACCCACCCTTCAAGAAACTTCGTCCCGAAGTTAAGGTATCTGATGGTACAAAGGAAAAGAGCATGGTTCACACATTCACAACAAGTAACTGACATTATCAGTAAGTAAGTCAAGAAATCTCATACATACTAGTGTATATGTACAAGAAATGCATGTGTAGCTAGTACATGCAAGTCTTGTGCATGTACTAATAATAAAAACTGTCATCCTTTAGTAATTTATGTATGCATTCAATTCAGTCAGCAAGACTAGTCTTTTATAAAAGACAACAATCAATCAATTGTTTGAGAAATTCTTTAATCACAATTATCCGGTTTAACAATTTTATTTTAAACAACTGTGGTTTAGTTATGAAATAATGAATATCCATGTATACACATTTCTCTGGTTTTTTTTTGAAGGGAAGACATCAATTCCACCACAAGAAAAATCTCCATATTGTCTCAACTATTACTACTCATCCTTCCTCCCTGACCTACTTCCATATCCATTCCTATTCTTCCTCTGCTAGACTATCTTGGAGCATCAACTATATTGATCTAACTCCAAATAGAACCCGTAAGTGGAAGTGTCGCTATCACACATCTTGGGGAGCGTGAACTAGCATCGTTCTCCCATGACTTCAGGTTTCGGAGGATACACGGTGGGAAATGCCTCCACCCCTCCTAATCATATATAAGGTCCACACCCTACAATGGAGGATACACAGTGGGAAACACCTCCACCCCTCCTAATAGAACTAGGGTCAACACCCTACAATGGAGGATACACGGTGGGAAATGCCTCCACCCCTCCTAATAGAACAAGGGTCAACACCCTACAATGGAGGATACACGGTGGGAAATGCCTCCACCCCTCCTAATAGAACTAGGGTCAACACCCTACAATGGAGGATACACAGTGGGAAATGCCTCCACCCCTCCTAACAGAACTAGGGTCAACACCCTACAATGGAGGATACATGGTGGGAAATGCCTCCACCCCTCATAACAGAACTAGGGTCAACACCCCACAGTGGAACATACAGGGGCACCGTGTTGCTGGAGGTTTTGTCTTGTTTATTCGGTTTTGGGTAGTGTTAGTACCAAAATCATGCACTAGTCCACATATCATAGCAATACATCCAAATCAATATAAATTGCACATACATTATTCATACCATAATGTTTCTCAGTTAGTGGTTCTGATATCCACTTTCAACATCATTATTACTTGGCTATTTCATGGCCCATAACCTGCAGGTTAGTCTGCAACACAACTCATACATTTCTATGCATTATCATCATATAATTGCATATTATCATCATTTCAATTTGGTATCCATGTATCGATACATTAACATCAAATTTTTCCAATTAGAATTAGATTTCATAATATCCCATAATTCAAACTCGTCACCCATTCACAAGATTATCATTTGCCCAAAATAGACTGCATTGTATCCAACATCATTCTAATAGTATTTAAACAT
>ML776923.1:1340697-1353322 GCA_009831015.1 Picea engelmannii
AGAATGAAATAAACACATAGTTTATCAAATTACCTGGTTCTGATGCTAATTTATGTTGCCTTGATGTTGCCTTCCTACTACCTGATACACAGATCAACCCAACCACAAACAAAGAATAACTGCCCAAACCTACTGTCCTCCCTACCAACTAGGAAAACTACCTATCTCCAGGATATCTATGGATATCCTGGCCCCCGTGCCCAAAACCTCCAGCAACTCGGTGCCTCAACTGATCAAAAGCCACAACCAGAAACTCTCTTATCACAACAAATCCAACAGTCCTCCGAATCCATCCCCCTCATCCTCCGTTCGAATACCCCTCATGTCCACCTCCTTTCCTCCCTTATTTCCCTTCACCAACTCATGCAGTTACTTCCTCAACCACCACCGTGCATGTCCCTTATCCTTCCTTTAATGTTTTATCTTATCGGGATTCATAGGCTATCCCTTGTTGCATACGCAACCATTTTATATCATATATCATTGATCTCTTAGATTTATTTCTCAGGTCATTAAATGTGATCTGTAGTTAAATTATTACTTAGTTAACCACAATTATATTCTTTAATTAATTAATAACTCACTTTATTAAGATCATTAAATCATCTTTGTTTAATTAATAACTTGTTACCACAATTAATCCCCTAATTAGTTTTACTTTATAATCTTTAAACATTTATCCAACTAGGGTCGTTACAAAAAAAAAGATGAATGCAGAAGTAAAAGTGGAGAAATACAAAGCTCGGTTAGTAGGAAAGGGTTATTTCGAGGTTGAGGGAATTGATTTTGGTGAGATTTTTTCTCTAGTTGCCAAGTTAACCTCTATAAGATTTATGTTTTTTGTTGTTGTTTCATTTAATTTTGAAGTATAACAGATGGATGTGAAGACAATATTCCTACATGGGGATATGTAAGAAGAAATATATATGAAGCAAACAAAAGGTTATGCTGTGAAGGGAAAGAAGGAGCTAGTATGCAAGCTAAAAAAGTCCATGCATGGTTTAAAACAATCACCAAGGATGTGGTATAAAAAAATTGATACTTATATGCTTGGACTTGGCTTTACAAGAAGAAAAGAGGATCACTGTGTGTATTTTAAATTAATTGGTGATCATTTGATTTATTTGGTCTTGTATGTGGATGACATGTTGCTGATAGGAAACAACCAGGAGATTATCGAGGATGTGAAAACTCAGTTGTCCTCTAAATTTGACATGAAGGATCTCAGTGCTTCAAATTTCGTTTTGGGCATGGAAATGAAAAGAGATCAAAAAAAGAGGAAACTCTCATTAAATCGGAGAAAATATGTCAAGACAATATTGCAGAGGTTTAATATGCATGAATGTAAATCGATCAAGGTCCTATTCCTATTGGGGTAAAGTTATCTGTGGATCAATTTCCTAAGACACACGAAGAGGAGGAGGACATGTCTCATGTTCCATATGCTAGTGCAGTTGGTAGTTTGATGTATGAAATGGTCTATACTAGACCAGACATTGCACATGTAGTGGGAGTTTTGAGCAGGTATATGTCAAAACCAGAGAAGGAGCATTGGACAATAGTAAAATGGGTTTTCAGGTATTTGTGTGGCACTGCTAGATATGGTTTGTTCTATGAAGGAAGATCAGGATTGGAAATAGTGGTGGATATACATGGCTTTGTTGATGTAGACAGGGCTAGATATCTTAATCGTAGGATATCTACAAGTGGATATGTGTTTAACCTATTTGGAGGAGCAATAAGTTGGATGAGAAAAAGATAGGTTGTAGCGGTACTTTCAACTACAAAAGTTGAATACATGGCAGCCACTCATTCAAGTAAGGAAACAATATTGTTACAAAGATTGTGTTTAGGTATTGGGTTGGTACAACAAGTTGTAAGGATGGAGTGTGACAGCGAAAGTGCAATTTTTCTAGAAAAGAACCTGACTTATCATTCAAAGACAAAGCATATTGATATTCAATATCACTTTGTGAGAGACATGATTGAAGAAAAGAAAGTATCCCTGATGAAGGTGGAAGCTTTGAAGAATGTTGTAGACTCATTAACAAAATCCGTGAGCATTGAGAATTTCTCTTGGTGTAGAGGATCCATGGGAGTTGTTGCCCTGGATTGTTGACTATGTAACCCTGTAACCCCCTGTATGCAAATAAAACAACAAGTGGGAGAATGTTGGGTATGTGTTATATTATTTCCACTAGTTACTGCTGATGAAACCAGCTCCTCCTACTCGAAAGATCTGCTCAATTGAGCGGCCTCTGTCCGCCTAACCTATGCCTTTGCGGGATGCTGGCCACTTCGTATTGGCTGGCATAGAGCTATCTCGCTACCTGTAGGTAGATGATAGTGGTGTTCACCTAATATGATAAAGCGCTAATAAATGTGACCTGATTCTATGTCCAAAGTGCTCCTCCAAGGAGGGAGTTTGCTCAACCCCCTCAAACCAAACTTGAGTATTAGTGTCTGTGCGTTACGCCAGGCATGTAGGGGGGTGAAGCCCCCTGCCTGGGTGTTTGGGGGTAGTGTCCCTGAATTATTTTTCAGCACATGGTTTCTTTGCCAATGGTTTTCTATTTTTGGTTGAGTTAGGGTTGTTGAATAATACAGGTCATTGGGTTAGGTTTTTTGAATTTAGAATATGATGGTTTTCCCAATTTGGGTTTCTAGGGGAAAAATATTTGTGTAATGTTTGCATTTTCCATTGTATCTTTTCTCTTCTTTTACTGAAAATATGTTTGCAGTAAATATTGTACAAGGTTAAAATCTACACAATCCATAAACAACATCATAATATACCTGATCATATGTCACATATACAATAAATGAAATACTCAAACCATATAAAATCCACTCCCTGACTCGATCAAGATTCCAAGAAGGTCCATCAATACCATGGGCATCCTCAATCTGTCAAGAGTCCCACACACTCAGGAGAAACCATTCAATAGCACATGTCTACACATAAATAACATAACATAACATCATAATCCACAATCTCATCATGAGAACCCATAAGGGAAGAAGACAATTATAAATGAAATGGATCACTTGTATGAAAGTGTCCTCAAATAATAAGTCACATCAGGTGCGCTCAAGAGAAGGATGTTACATAAAGCCCCTAATTTAACAATTGTTGGGCGTAATATGTATTGGAATGTTGTTTACAGTCAAAGCTTGCAACTCTAAATGTTTACAATAATACATATTGGGTCAAAGATTTACTATCCAAAGATGCAACTATAAATGTTTACAGTGATTGTAAGGCAATGGTGCACTCTCTGAACAAGACATAGTACATTGAAGAGTAGTTTGTCAACTAGTGTAGATTGCAAGTATTGTATATTGTATGTTTAATATTGCAACTATTGTAGATTACATGTTTAATATTTCAACTACTATATATTGCATGTCAAAATTAAAGGTTACAAATACTGTATATTGCATGTCAAAGATTCAATATACAAGGACACCACTCTAAATCTTTGCAGTTAATACAAAGCAATGGTGCACTCGCCCAACAAGACAAAATGCATTGAAGAATAATTTGTCAACTACTGTATATTGCATGTTTAATTTTATGTTGTCATGATGGCCAATCTTAAGGTTTAATGTAGGAATGCCACGTCATATTGATATGATGCCTGATCGTAATATGTGATCATTCATAGACATTGGATTCAAGGATATCTATTCTAAGGAAGATGGTTGAAGATAAGTCGCCAATCTTACATGATTTTCTGTACATATTTTATGAGATAAATATTGGAATTTTAAGGGGTTGAATTTTATGTCGATACAAAGAAACTATTAGAGAATGATTAGCATGAGATTTCAAAGAGTGATTAAGTTTATCTTGGTGACATTTATCTCATTATTAGTTTTCATTGATAACCTTCTACAATGTCTGATAGAAAATATTAATCAAGTCCATGGCCATGTGCATCTAGTATATCGCATGTTTTCAAGATAAAATAGTGTTTTTGAGACAGATCTATATTAGTATAAGGCCTTGGGAATGCACATCAAGGATATCATATGTTTTAATATTTTCCTATGAAATATATTTTCAGTGTACATAATATTATAGTGGTCCAAGAAGGCTTGGAATGAGTCACATGAATTGACTTTGATGCCCTTTTCATGCAAATCTTTTAACATTGTTGAATGACTCTTCATTCTAATTGTGCTTTGGATATTTCTTCCTATGGACACTTGACTTAGAGGCTTTTGAATATTTCTTCCTACCGATGCTCCACTTAGAGGATTTAAAATATTTCTTCCTACTGATGCTTTACTTAGAGAATTTTGGATATTTTGATATTCCCCAAGAATTGAATCAAACATATTGATAATAAGTTAACATATTGGCGGGTAAAATCATGAAGATGGGTTACACTTTTGCTTGTTTTATGAGAAAAAAATTGTATTTTCACAAGTTCTCCAACTTCCGGCATACAAAAGTATTTTTTATTTATTTAGAATTTCACTTTACAATAAAAACAAAACTTGTGAATAATTTTGTTAGCTTTCCAATGACTATTTTTCCAATTTTTTTTATCACAATTTGATATGTCAATTTGACAATTCTTTAACAATATGTTCCTTAAACATGAAATGAATGATAACGAGTTACTTTTTCCTACAACAATGTATATATTATTAAACTTATTCTTTCAAGAAATGAAATATATTGCAACAATGCACAGAGATTGTATTTCATTATGACTATAATATTGAATCTAACGGATGAATATTATAATTTCTAGAATTTTTTGATGTTGACCAAGCTGAAAACGTTGCAAATTTTAAACACATGTTTTTCTACAGCTTGTATCTATCTTAATTTTTATGTAAAACTAAAATCTAAATATACCCTTTTGAAAAGAATAGTTCAAGGATTATGAATATATTTTTTTCTAAATTTTTCACTATATATTTTTAGAGATACTGATATTTTATTTCACCAAATCATAATGTTTATTGAAAATATTATGTAGTGTTTTTTTTTTAAATAAATAAAATTAGATAAAAATAAATAAAATAAAACAAATTATAGGAATTGAAAGAAGATTCAATTTTGGAAATGCTGGTGTCATTTACGAAACCAAATTCTCAGTATTTGCAGGAGTTTGTAGCCTCTGAAGTTCAGGTAAGCTTGGGGAAATTCCACAGTTTTTGTTTTCAGTCCAAATTTCATGTTTTTGGCCGAAATAATCTTTCGGCCGAAAAACTAATATTTCGGCTAAAAAACTAATATTTTGGTTGAAAGACTAAAATCTAATGGACACCGTCAAAACTGAATGGTTTCCAAGGTTTTCGACCGAAAAACCCTTCTTTCGGCCCAAAGGTTGTTGAGTGAATTTCGTCGATTGAAAAAAATGAAAAGACACATCGTATCATTTCATTTCGCACCAAATTGTATAAATTGGCTTTCAGTTGAACACATTTAACACAATTCATCAAATAGACAGACAGATATGAGCTCGGGGATAAGGATTTCAAAGAATTTCTATTACTGATTGTAGTTGTATTATTTTCTTTCTTTATTTATTCCCTTTGTTCCATAGGCTTAATCGGAGGATCGATATCGATACATGATGGTTTTATAGAGCACCTAAACAAAGTTTCGAATCATCTTTTTGGTTTTTGTTGAATAAGGTAATTGATGTTTGTTCAAGTTTTTATTGGAATAACAATTTATATGTTGAAAGATAAATGTTGAGCATTTTTTCAAGGTGAAGTCTTTGTTGAACATATCTTTTATAGATAACTATAAAAGTCATGGGAAACAAAAGTTTGCACAAGAGAAAATTTGATCACACTCGAGATGATACTTGCCAAATTGAACAAACAAAAGAGCTTTATTGGAGAAAGAAACGAGAACATGCAAATATTGAAGAAATAAACGATGATAATGTGAATAAATATTTTCAACAAGAAGAAGTTCAACCAGGTATGCATGCACATATGATGATCGAGCACACGAAACACATTGGGACTGTATTAAGAAAGTACAGAATTTAAAGTATAGAATTTAAATTTAAAATATTGTAATTAATATAATTGATAGTAATTACAATTTGATGTTTTTCAAAAAATATAAATAGATTTGTCTCATAATGTCGAAGAAGATGTTGAAATCAAAATTGAAGCATAAGGTGTTGAAACTGAAATTGAAGCATAAGACGTTGAAATCGAAATTGAAGCAGACGACATTGAAACCGAAATTGAAGCAGAAGACGTTGAAACCGAAATTGAAGCAGAAGACAAATAACCTATAGGTATGTACATAAATTTAGATAATACAATATGAACACTCAAGTATATATAATTTAGTGAATTTGTGTTCACGTTATGTTTTTTAATATAAACTTTAAATTGAAATATGAAGGATAATCTATCAACATTGATGATGAAATATTAGAAAATGTTGACACTCACAAATTTGAGAAGAAAAAAGCTAAGAATTATATAATATATCAAACTAAGAATATGTATAATACTTTTTTCAAACATGAATCAATAACAATACAAGCTCAACTTTTACTTTGTCTAATGAAGTCAAGAAATTTAAAAGAAGCTACATCATTATTGGGTATTCAAAAGTCGACAAAGGATACAAAGGTGAAACATAATGTCTTTAACAATATAAATAGTGTATTAAAAGCTTTTGCAAAATCTCGAAAAGAAGATGTCTGTGTTGCATGTAGAGAAATACAAACAACAGTTGTTTCATCAAGCAATATGAAAGATTATTTTAAACGACACATGGAAAAAATGATGGGAACGTCAAGAAAAACATTGCACACACATAGAAAATTTCGATTGCAAATAGATTTAAATGATGAATTGGCTTGTTGGATACTGATTTATAGACAACCCTACAAAGATAGACTTGCAGAAAATGTTAAAGAATTGGTTCGTAATTGTTGGTTGGAAGAATATAATGATTCACTACATACAAGGGATGTGTTGCAATGAAGAATAGCATGAAAAAAATATGAAGAACATCCAAAACATATATTGCCAATGACACAAATAGAGTTGTTCAATAAGTTCAAAGAAGAGCACAAAGAAGTTAAAATGTCCATCAATACATTTGTGCAACAAAAACCATGGTTTGTTAGACCCATCATTGTTCACGACACTTGTTGTCATTATCATGTTGAATTTGAGTTGTATTACAACACTTTTTTGGATTTTGGTAAAACTTTATGGCGAGGTTCACCTCCTCCTTCTACATTCTATGTTTTTATATCTGAAATTCTATGTGAAAGAGAAGATTATGATTTATTTTACAAAAACAAATGTGTTGGTGGAAATAAATGTGATCATTGTGGAAATCTAAGTTTGTTTCATTCAAGGTATGATATTGATATGAATGATCAATAATTTTCTAATATAAGAGTCAATTGGAAGAGATATGAATATATCAAGAACATGGCTCCACATTCTTCAAATGTTATTTCCAAAAGGATTGATTCGAAGGTAGATAACTATGTGATAGATTTTTTGAAGAAGTTTGAGGAAGAAATCTATAAATACACCAATCATTCACATAGATATTGATGGAAAGATCTACAATTCAAACAATCCCGTGAAGTGTTTCCACAAGGGACAATTTTGTATGTAGTTGATTTTGCAGAGAAATACACATTTGTTGCACAAAAAGAAATATAGAGTGAATATTATCATTCTGATCAAGTCACGATATTTGTCCACGTTCTATATAGACATTCTCAATGAATTATTGATAACATAGAAAGAATCAACGACAATCGACATGTTATTAAATAATATCACTTTTATATATGTGATGATTGAACACATGACACACATTATGTATACCATTGTTTTGATAAATTTTATGATTCATTGAAAGAATGCGAAATTAGATTTGATTGACATTGGATATGGTCAGATGGGTGTGCAGGTCAGTTTAAATATTCACGATCATTCTATTGGTTATGTCATCTTCATAAAAAATTTAACATTACACATTGTTGGAATTTTTTTGAGACTAATCATGGAAAAGGAGAGCACAACGGTGTAGGGGCATGTATAAAATGAGCACTTTGAAAGTATCAGCTGAACATGGTTCAATCCACTAAGACCAAATATATATTC
Source organism: Picea engelmannii (assembly GCA_009831015.1). Classification (NCBI taxonomy): domain Eukaryota; kingdom Viridiplantae; phylum Streptophyta; class Pinopsida; order Pinales; family Pinaceae; genus Picea; species Picea engelmannii. The sequence continues at coordinate 1,348,825 of ML776923.1, forward strand.
CTTATCAAATTTCTTTAAGAATCATTAAAAGTTTCCTATGGTTGGATCAACTAAAAAAATATATTAGAACATTTCTTTAAGATCCCTTAAAAATTCCCTATGGTTGGATCCACAAAGACCACATATAATGCAATGCATTAGAATCCCCAAAACAAAGAGTTTATATTCATAACCTCACACACCCACTAAAAACATAAGAAATATTTAGTAAGTGGTGCACAACAACTTGTTATGCCTTTCATCTTGGCACATAAGAAATCTTTCTTTACTAAGTGGTGCACTCTTATCTGATCACATATTGGATAATGTTATATTATATAACATATGAACTATGCAAATGTTATATTATATAGTTGGATCACTTTAGATATTTAATGACAAATTGTTGGATAGTTGTGGATATGGTTGAACTAAATACATAACTGTGAAATACTTTATGGTCACCTAAAGTTACAAAAAGGGACCTAATTGTACTATAAACTAAGGGATTTCTACATTGAGTGGATAACTACCCAAGAATAACTCAATAGCATATGCATATTCTCTTAACATGGTTCAATCCACTAAGATAAGATATATATTCCTTATAACAATTATTTATGAATCATTAAAAGTTCCCTATGGTTGGATCCACTAAAAAAATGTAAAAGAACATTTCTTTAAGATCCCTTAAAAATTCCATATGGTTGGATGCACAAAGATCACATATAATGCAATTCATTGGAATCCCAAAAACAAAGAGTTTATATTCATAACCTCACACACTCACTAATAACATGAGAAATTTTTAGTAAGTGGTGCACAACAACTTGTTATGCCTTTAATCTTGGCACATAAGAAATCTTGCTTTACTAAGTGGTGCACTCTTATTTGATCACAGATTGGATAATGTTATATTATATAACATATGAACTGTGCAAATGTTCTATGAGGGTTTTTTGTATTTTTAATATAAATTTTCATGAGGTGATGCAAATGTAATATTTGTGAGGCTTAGTTGGAGTTAGAAATCTAAATAAAATATAGTCATATAAGGTAGAAATTCATGTTGATTGAGAGTAATCATCACAATAATTTCAAATGTAAGTGCATCATAACCTATTGTAAACATAGTAATGTGAGTGTTAATGGGATATATATTAAAAAGAAGATGATTTTGAGTGATTCTTAATTGTCACAAAATTTATGGTGGTAATGAAGCCTATTTCTACAAATAGTAATGTGAGTTTTAATGACATATATATTTCGAAGAAGATGMAATTGAGTGAATATTTTAATTGTCACAAAATTAATGGTTATAAAGAACAATGTCTATAGATATCCACACTCCCCTCTCATTGTGGGAGGGTCATGCTATCCACACTCCCCTAGATATGTGATGACTAATACTAGTTGTCTACTAGAGATATTAGGTTGAAAGGTTTGAAGATTTCGCATTTGGATTATCTCTAGAGTTACTTCAATATAGTAAAAACTCCAAAATATTTCAACAAAGGAAGGGATGGGAGATGCGAGATGGAATTAAGGGTTTAAAGGGATCCCGATGATTTACTTTATTTATTTGTTTGCATTATTAGTTGTTAACATTTTAAAAATTACATTAGGAACATCACTTGCTATTATTGTCTACATATGAGATATGTGTGTGCTAGCTATGCCTAAATATCCAACACACATACAATATTATGGTTCAATAAAAACATTAGTTACTAATGTCTAGGTTATTAATGAATTAATTAATAAGTTGTCAATTTCAAGTTATATTATATGAATATAAATATAATCAATAAGATAATAATTAGTTCCCATCTTTAAATATTATATGAAGTTATAATAATTAGTTCTCATCTAAGACTCTTTTGTTTCTATATTATACTTTATTATCCAAAATGACTTATTCGTTACAATTATTCCTTTAGTTAAAGGTTCACTACAATTGGAAAAGACCACCAAAGTGGGAGACAAGTTCATTTTTGAGGAGTTTACAATGATACAAGTCTATGGTTTGGAAGAGAATCCATATCAAAAGTGAGTGTTGAATTTGGTAGAGAAGCCATATCAAGAGACTAAAAAAAGTGAAATTCATTCAGTTACTCACTAAAAAGCCAAGCATATTAAATTAAATATTGATCACATGAATTTCAAGGAAAAACCAAATCTACACAAGTAGGCGCAAAGACTAAAAATTCAGCCATGAATCAATCAACTTAAAGATAAATAAGGGATAGACGACATAGCAAATTCTTATCCTTCACTCATCATCCATGCATAGAAAATTAGGGCATTTGAATCTATAGGTCTTTAAACACCGAAGTGAGGACTGTCGATTCGGCTCCTGGAGAACTGTTAGGGAACGGACTGATGAGTAAAGGGATAAGGGACAAAATATAAAACCACAATATTTTCATAATAATAAATAAAACCCACACATAGAAGTCATTGAAATCAGAAGTTGGGTTCACCAAGGGAAATCAATTCAAAATAACAATGATGGGATGGTAGATGCGATATGTGATGGTATAATTTAATGGTTGAGATAACTCTAAACAACCTCATTATATAATTAGAATGAAAGAGTTCCAAAAACACTAGAGACAAATAATGTGGTTGACCAATAAAAATTTCCATGGTTTAATCCCTATGCTGTGCAACATGACCAATACACTTGTTTAGTTGCCAAAGAGACTTTCCAACAAGAAAAGTGAAGCTAATGTTGATCAACCAAATAATCTAAATAATTATGTGGGTGAATCGACAAGTATGATCAAAATTGTTTCTAATGATGAAACAAATGAAAGAATCATTGGTCCTACCATCATTGATAGGGAATTATCACCCAATCCATCCCAAGAGGAAGTCAAGAGGAGAATTTGTGAGAAGGATTGGGTTACTTACGAATGTAGGGGTAAACAAATTCAAAAATAAGCCAAAATTAATCTAACTCAAAGTAACATAATTGAATGTCTAACCAATCCAAATCCCAGTAATCAAAATCAAATAAATCCAAGTAAGTGACCACATGGAACTCCTAAAGGAACCCAACCAACTCAAGTTATGAAGAAAAAGTAGTTACCTTAAAAAAAAAGTTACGAATTATTTTTTCATAATTGTATGTTGGATTCTAGGGCATTAAAAATTGTTATGCCAATAAACTTTATGAAAATATTAGGACTTGAAACCACCAAACCTTATAGTAAACAATTTGGCAGTTTCATTCCTTGGCCCTGAGATCCTTGAAGAAGAAACCAATGTGAAAAGTAATTTGTTTTAAGAAATGCTATCATTTAGATATCAAAATGAAATCTTAATGAGAACATATGCATTATATTTTAAGGCAAAAACTAACATATGTGACATCCCCCAAAATAAATTATTTTTGAATTTGAAAATTGTTAGGAAAATTATTTCATTTTTGGTAAATTTGAATTTGGAAAACTTTTGCCATGTATGGCAATTCTGAATTTCAAATCTGGTAAAATGTAATTAATTATTATGACAGTTGAGTAGAAATCTGATTTGACCCAACTAACTATTTGACTATGACACTTGTATGGAAACCAAATATTTTATAATTATTGCAGGAGGACAAATGGAACAAACATGTTAAAATCAGCTGACCATGACTCCATGAGTGGGGAACATGCTGGAACTACCTCAGGGATGATTGTTACAAGTGGAAAATCAGGGATTTGGCCATTGGCAGCCCCTGAAAATCAGGGATTTAGAAAGTTGTGAAAATTCCCAAGGGAGGGAAAATACCTAGGCAAAAATATTGTTTTTGATATATAGCATATGTGAGGAGGCAACAAGTTGCCTAGTATGATGGGGAAAATAACTATGAAGTAATTGTTGTTATGAGCACTAATTGTTGAGTGTGAGGCAAAGAGAATACCACGGACAAAGGAAGACATTGTTGAAGATGAAATTCCAAGTTCGCCCTCATGGATTCATGCTAAGGCTAGGGGGTGAATAGGACAAGTGATTTGGCTACCCTATTCTACGGTTGGGAGAAACGTGGTTGTCCCCTTTGGCTTCCCGTGAATTGATTCAAATAAGTTATTCTACTCTTTCTCTGGTTAAATGTTATGATCATTGATAGATCTTCATTTTGTTTTCTTCTATGAATGAATTCTAGTCAAATGTTGTTTTGATTAGAGACTGACCAAATACCTCCTAGTCATCAATTAGGAATGTATTATTTATGATGGAACATAGTGATGAGTAAATACTAATGTCATTGGATGTATTGACGGGAAGAAGTATTCATGTACAATTTTATTACTCTTGTAATAGGATAAATTGTAGGCTAAATTTCACTATTAACTAATTGTGTTGAGTAGATTAATTTTGTGCATGATGTGATTGGGATCAAGTATACCATGATCTATGAATAATTATACTCATGTAGGTTGTTATAGCATACCTATGAGTCTCCACTCATGTACAAGTAAATTCAGGAGAAAAGCAAATACCCCATGTATGACATGAATTTTCATAA
>ML776923.1:1353381-1367824 GCA_009831015.1 Picea engelmannii
ATAATATTTTATTTTTGGAAAATTGTAAGGGCGTTACAGCAAAATTGAAGTTGACTATATACAACAGAAATAGTTAATGGTATATATATCTGTTTAGGTATTATATGAATCATATACTAACCAACATTATGTATTTACAACATGCAAAAAAAATGCTATATGCGTAAGGATTGGGGAATTTTGAAAATTAGAAAATTTGGAACCCCTTTTTATATATTATATAAGATGCTAGAATCGAAATTTCCAAACCCTATTAACAAATAACGACTGTATCTAGCATCTCTGTTACTCTAAAAGAAAAATCAAATGACTCATACTGTCAATCCATTCTTATAGAGAACATGTGGAAAACCAAGTAAATCTTTCATATTCTAAACTGTAATAATGGTCATAGTATATATCAGGTCAGAACTGTAATAACAAACAAAGTATATGTATATCAGGTCTAGCACTTTGAAAATCAAAGGTTATTATTTTTATGTCATACAAAAAGTGGAATCCTTCATGGAGAGATATGTACATAATCATACTTGAGTTGTTTAAAGTTCCAAAATTAGAAAAACAATAAACATTCTGCACCCAGCCACGATAGGTAGCATCATTCTCAGGTGTTAAGATAGTGGAATCCGAGATGAAACATCATTTTTATTTAGTATCAACGAATACTTCCAATCCCTATCCTAGAAATTGGTACCTTTGTTGGATTCAGAGTCATCATAAGTCTGGAAATATATGTGACATCCCCCAAAAATAAATATTTTTATTTTTATGTGCTAGAAATTTATTTTTGTTTTTGGAAAATTCGAATCTGGAAATTTTTTTCCATTTATGGCAATTCCGAATTTTGAATTTAATAATTGTATTTAATTATTGTGACTGTTAGGAAGAGATCTGTTTAGACCCAACTAACTATTTGACTATGATACTTTTATCACAACAGAATAATTATATTTACTGCAGGACCACAACTGGAACAACCATGTTAAAACCAACTGACCATGACTCCATGAGTGGGGAACAAATTGGAATTGCCTCTGGGCTGATGATTACAAGTGGAAAATCAGAGATTTGGCCACTAGAAGCCCCTGAAAATAAGGGATTAAGAAAAGCTGTGAAAATCCCCAAAGGAGGGAAAAGACCTGGGAAAAAATGTATAAATAGCATATGCGAGGAGGCAAGACGCTACCAAGTATGCTGGAAAAGGATTTACGAACTCTCTCGTTGTTATGAGCACTACGGATTGAGTGTGAGGCAAGAGGAGTTTTGTTTAAACCAAATTGTCTTGTTGTTATGAGCACTGTTGAGTAAGTGTGAAGCAAGAGGATAACTGTTGGAATTGAAGGACATTGCCGATGAGGAGTTTCCAAGTTTTCCCTCATGGATTCATGGTCAGGCTAGGGGGTGAATTGGGTAAGTAGATCTCGCTTCCTTGTTCTATGGTTGGGAGGAACATGGTTGTTCCCCTTGTCTTCCCGCAAATTGGTTTAGATATGTTAAATTTTCCCCTTCTTTGTTTTGAATGATTTTACATATGCTACAATGTGTTTGATTGGAACTAGAATGATTTCCATTCTCTGTCTAAATGAATTTATATCTGATGCAATGTATGTGTTAAATCAGAACCGAAAACTAAACACTGACCGAGAACCTATGGTAAATCTGATCTCGAGTGATCCCTTTCTGAACGAATGATAGAAATTGGTCTTTTTATTCGTTATGATAGCTGAAAGGATTATGCATGGTTGAACTCTCGAAGAAATCCCCTCTAAATTAAATTCATTGTTACTTTTCTTTCTGTATGTGTTTTCTGAGTAAAATCAATGCTGAAGATTGGTATATTTGGGAGTGGAGGTTATGATGTAAGTTTCGTAATGTAAACTATACGAATATTGTCGGGAACAAAATTACTAAGTTTGTAAACTCTATTCATGTTTCCTTTCCTTTTCCAACCTTTCGAAGTTTATCGGTTCAACCTATGTGGAGTCCTTTTGTTCGTGCAAACTCTGAAAACCTAAAGTGGCCCCACAACCGATCAAATTTCTGGATTTAGCGATTCCCGTGGTATGTTGTTCTTGAATCAAGCATTACCAAACATCAAAAACCTGATATTGGATGGGCCCCTTACATTTTTTCGTAACTTCGCGATTCAGCGTTTGATGTCATGTAAAGCTTTGCATCGGGAGTTAGTAACCCCAAAAACCCAAAATTGTAGGGCCCACACCCTAATCATTTTTCACATTTCAGATTTTCTTTTTCATTTGTGTTTATGTGCCATGTGTTCGTAAATCCCGAAATCCTAAAGTGGTGGATCCCACATCTTGTTGCTTTCAGAATTCAGGGATTGTTGTATGCAGTATTTGGGTACTTGAAACCCCAAAATCAAGAAGCCTGAATTCCTGAAATCCAGAAATGTGGGACCCACTCTCCCTCTTTCACATTTCAAAAATTTGCATATGCTGATGTTTGGACATCAGAACTCATGATGTTCCGAACCCCAAAATCCCTATGTGTTGGTCACACATCCTTCTGCCTTTCACATTTTTGAAATTTATGGTATGTTGTTGGTCGGTATTTGAAACCCCAAAACCCCGAACCCTGAAATCCTAAAAAATGGTATTTCCACATATCCTTTTGCAATTTCAGAAATTGTTTGTGTTTGATGTTTGGATCTTGAAGTCACGGGATTCCAAAACCCGAAATCCCGAAGTACTGAGCTTCTCTTTTTCTCATTTTGGAAATTGGTTTATGCTTTTKTTGTGGAGGCACTTGAACCCATGAAGTTCTGAAAGCCCGAAACCCCGAAGCGCTAGTCCAACCTTCCCTTTGTTTCATTTTTCGGAGATTTGTACCTATCGATGTTTGACCTCTGTATTCGCGAAATCTTGAACTCCGAAATCYTGAAGTGCTGGTCACTTTTCGCGATTTCGGGAGTTGTCATGTGTTGATCTTAGTTGTTGTATTCACGAGTTTCCGAACTTCAAAATATTGAAATGCTAGTCGCCTTTCGCGATTTTGAGAGTTGTTGAATTCGCAAAATCTCGAACTCCGAAACCCCAACATGTTGGTCACATTTAGCAATTTCAGGAGTTGATGTGTGTTGATTGGAGAATTTTGTGTTCCAATTAGAGATATATAAGTAACAGACCTTTTTGCAAGACACTCGTATAGTTAAACCTATACTGGTATTATAGACATCATCAAATAAGAAATATTGGTAACTGTTACAAGACTTTGAATAAACATTGAAGGGAGGAGGATACACTTATTGTATCAGTAGGAAGTTTTAAGTTGCATAGTAGATGACAGCAAGGTCTCTAACAAAACTTTCAGACTCAAGCTTTATAATAGAAAGCCTACCTGCTTGAGACCTCGAAAAACCTTTCAAGGATACATGTACAAATAAAATAAAAAATTATGGTGATTTTTGAGGTTCATTACAACTCAAAGGGAAGAAGACCCTGCAAGTGAAACACGAACTTAAATTTAATAACCATATAAATTGTGAACCAAGAATCTCATTGGCAGAATGAACAACAGAAAGGAAATGAAATAAAAATTTCCATAGATCGAGTTACGAGTCTTCACTTAACTTAAAGGACGAAGATCTCCCTCCCTTTCGTAAGCATTGTCAAAGCCCATCTAGTAACCCGAAAGGGGAAAGTGGGTCGATAAATTCTAATGGGTGCCCTCACATACAAATAGGTCCCCATCATTAAAAATTATAACGAAACTCTTATACTCATTAAAAACAAAATTATTTAAACAATAGAGAGTGTTACATAACCAAAACCCGAGAATGACGCAATACAACATGTAGTGCTAATAATACAAAAAATATATTGTTCGAATATCATTCGACAGATGGAAACATTCTTCTCAAACTATACAAAGAACTTCACTTTCTTGAAAATACATCAGAGATAGCAACATTATCATGGAAAGAAAAATGAATGCATCAATGAAATCATAGACCGTAATACGTGATACACATACGAATGTATTTTCATCCTTATCAAAGCCTAGTATGAATATAGGTTCCTTTTTACATAGATGAATGTATTTGTAAACTATAAGAACAATAGAGGGTATAGAAACAAAATAGTATCGACATAGAACTCAATGGGAGTGGTGACCAAACCCATGGAGTAATCGGTTTTCAAAGAAAACCTAGTTCCATTTTGTAAGTGCACGATGCGGGGTAGGGAAAAGTTTGGAATTACCATTCAAGAGGATACACCACAGGCCAGAGTTTCCTAAGTTGTCAATAGATATGGTGACATATTACTTGAAGAATTCCCTCTCAGAAAAACGAACACAATCACCCCAATTAAAAGGACTAACTCACCTATGGTATCATCTATGCCTTATACAAGAGGAAAGGTCGAAAGAAAAGGGGCCTTATTCGTTCTGTGTTTACCCACGCAATTGCAGATATTCTTTCAGCTAGTCCTATTAACTAGAGTTGAAGTAGAGAAAAATTCAGCAAATAGCAAGGGATTTTCCCATAAAGAACTACACTCATTCTAAACCACCCATAACTTGATAAAGACTCAATTCGATTATGGATACTCCTAATGCAAACCTTAAAGAATAACAAGAACAATCAAAGACTCAACTAAATCTTTCAGTCAGTAGTCACCTAGTCAACCTTTAGTACGTAGATGTGGATGGGTTGTGAGTAAGTTTGCCTAGTATAAGGGCGAATTAGATGGCAATCTTCTTCGCTCACAAACAAAAAAAAAATCCATTTTTCACCTGATTCTTACATGAAAGGAAATTTAGATAATAGGAACCCTGTCAACGGTGGTTACCTCTAAGTCACATGAACCAAGAAACTCTGAGAGATAGTTACAGGCGGACCTGTCTCAGAAGTAATGGAAGGGATGGCATGAAGTACTCAGACCATGTGGCTAGGGCAAGGTGTCAAGGTTCCATTGGACACGTACATTGAGTAGGAGGCCAAGGCAGGGGCAGTACAAGAATAATTTAAATGTAGCAGTCAGAACTCATTTAATACATGGAAGTTACCTCTGTATTTCTTTAATGCCATTTATTGAGTAAGGAGATTAGCCAGTTAAGACACGGGTTTAATTCTAGGAATTGTCAATCTAGTTACACCAACATCGTTCTCAATTAGGGAAAGCAATGTGTGCCATGGAAAAACCCTAACCATTGTTTTCCAATCCCATGTGTAAAACAGAAACACCTCACATACACGGAACTGGAATGGTCTAGCCCAGTTTCCTTAATTTTTATATGGTGCGTGTAACGAATGAGTTGATATGTGATGGGACCTTATCAAAAGGGATGCATAACCTAAGTATTGAATAAAGTATTATGTATGTACATTTAGATAGTAGGGCATGCTTGTATAAGGTTCATAGTCATGTTACACAATTTAAAAGACATATTTCAAAGTGAGACTATAGTATATAGTAAGAAGAGTGAGACTATAGCTTATAACCATTCTAAGGAGATATGTAGAATGTTGTGAATAGGGATAAAGACTATCTCATTTGGTATTATATATATATATATATATATATATATATATATATAAATATAATTGGCGATTAATGGTAACATAAGAAAAAAAACATTATGGTAAATTTGAGGTACATTACATATGGTATCAGAGCGAAGGTTACAACACTTGGACCTTGAACAAGGCCATCTGATTACTTAGCATATGATTATGTTTATGTAAAACTAATAAAACTTTATTGTTGCAAGTAGAAAACCCTTTTATATTTTTTGTTAATCATGGTAGCACAGGATGATGCAGAAATCAGACTTGATGGCAATCCTGAACAAAGACTTCTCAAAAATCTGAGACATAATACTGATGAAATCTCACCTACTGAATTTTTGGAAATGATGAGGAATCTCATTGTTGAGCTGTAGGTTTTCAAAGATGACAATGAGAAACTGAAGAAAGCACAATAGGAGTAGCAATAAATAAATGAATTCATGTTGTGTAGTATAGTGATAAAGAAAATCCCAAAGGAAGATAACAGTGAAGAAGAGGTCATCAAAAGGGCCTCAAAGAATTTTGGGCTTGAAGAAAAAAAATGGGACATTTCATATGAAGGTACATCTTCATTTGAGGAAAAAAAAATAGATAGAAAAAGAAAACAAGTAGACCACCTTGAAGGATAATTTAAGAAAATTAAACCAACTACATTTGATGGAGAATCCAGAACAGGAGAGGAAGCTGAGGCATGGTTATTAGACATCAAAAAATATTTTGAGATATACAACTATTCCAGCAATATGAAGGTCAGAATGGCCATTTACAATCTGAAAGGGAAAGCCAACATTTGGTGGCAAGATCTGAAATTGGCTAAGAGCTTAAAAGAAAAACAGATGGAATGGTCTGAATTTAAGAAATATTTCAAGAAACAGTACCTATTTGAAAGCTACTATGAAAGGAAAATGAAATAATTTTATGAGTTACGACTTGGTTAGATGACAATGGAGGATATTATAAACAAATTCATGGAATTACTAAGGTTTGTACCTTATATCCTAGAGGAGAAGGTAAAAATCCAGTGACTCCTAAGTTGTTTACCATGGTCTTATAGGGACAGAATTGAGTTTGACAACCCCAAGTCCTTGAGTGAAGTATTTAGGAAAGAACGAATGTGCTACGACCAGTACAAACAATGAGCAGAGTTTCCCAAAGCTTGGAAGGATAAGAAACATGATCAAATGAGCTAGCGGAAGAAGGGATACCAACCAAATCCTTATCGAAATGCAGCAAAAAACTTTCCTAGAAAATATTTTCACTCCAATAATCCAAGTCCACAAAGCAACAGTAAACCAGTAAATTTAGGAACAAAGAAGTTTGGGGACAGTCCCCGTGAACATTAAAGTATTGGGAATGTGGAGAACCTCATCTAAGGAGGAACTATCCATGTTTAAATACAACAAACATAATTGTTGTTCATAATTTGCAGGAAGCCTCGACGATGGCTTATGTGGGAAGAATCTCACATTGGATAAATGCAGTCGTGGATGGCCGAAAATATTAACATCAGTCCTCTGTGGTGGAAATCGAAGGTAAAATCAATAACACTTGAATTTCTATTTTAATTGATCATGGAGCTACATTAAGTTATATCACTCCTGGTGTGGTAGAGTCAAATAAACTTAAGAGATTGAAACATGCAAAATCATGGCTGGTACAACTAGCAACAGGAACTAAAAGGAAGGTGGTTATCTTTATTTATGATTTTGAGTTTAATTTAGATGGTCAAAGAGTAAGAACAAACCTGAACAATCTACCACTAGGATCTTATGATGTGATTATCGGAATGGATTGGTTGGAAAAGAACAAAGCAGTTCTAGATTGTTATGGAAAGACACTTAGGTATAAAGATGATTATGACACTACTAGAACAACCCAAGGTATACCAAAACCAATATCAGTTAGACAAGTCACAACAATTCAATTCAAGAAATTCATGAGAAAGGACTATCAAGTCTACGCCTTCCAAATAACTAATCTGTTAGGAAAAGAAGATAAGCCCAACTTGGAAGACTTTCTTGTTCTACGAGAATTCAGAGATGTGTTTGTTGATGAAATACCTGAATTACCCCCTAGAAGGGAAATAGACTTCTCCATAGACCTTCTACTTGGTTCAACCCCTATCCCTAAATCATGTTATCGAATGAGTTTTCTGGAATTGGCAGAGCTAAAAATTCAATTGCAGGAATTATTGGACAAAGAATATATCAGACCGAGCATTTCACCATGGGGACAACCAATCCTCTTTGTGAAAAAGAAAGATGGTACTCTAAGACTATGTATCGATTATAGACAATTGAACAAAATGACTATTAAGAACAAGTACCCCTTACCTAGGATAAATGATTTGTTCGATCAAGTAGGTGGGGCCAAGATCTTTTCGAAGTTGGATGTACGATTCGGTTACTACCAAGTTAAGATAAAAGATTAGGACATAAGAAAAACATCTTTTTGAACAAGATATGGACATTACAAATTCATATTTATACCTTTCGGACTCACTAACACACCAACCACATTTATGTGTCTAATGAACAGTATTTTTAGTCAATACTTGGACACGTTTGTATTGCTATTTATTGACAATATTCTGGTTTATTCTAGAAAAAAAGAAGAACACAAAGAACACTTAAGAATAGTTCTCCAAAATTTGAGGAAGCACAAATTGTACGCCAAATTTGATAAGCGTGATTTTTATCAAAAGAAAATATAGTACCTAGGACATGTAATTTATGCAAAAGGCATTCTAGTCGACCCTGAGAAAATAAGAACCATCATGGAATGGTCGATACCTAAGGATGTAGCAGATATCCAGTCATTCATGGGAATCACCAGATATTATCACAGATTTATAAAAGGGTTTTCCAAAATAGCCTACCCTATCAGATCATTACAAAAGAAAGGGAACAAGTTTAACTCATCATAAAAGTGTCAGATAGTTTTAATAAGTTGAATTAATTATTAACAACCGCACCCATTTTAAAGGTAGGAGACCCAGATAAAGACTTCACCATGTGTGTCGATATGAGTAAACAAGGACTAGGTGGTGTCCTAACTCAAGAAGGACACGTTATTTGTTATGAATCCTAGAAATTAAAGGAGCATGAGCGAAACTACGTCACTCGTGACTTAGAATTGTCAACATTAATACACGCCTTAAAAATGTGGCGACACTACATAATGGGCAGAAAGTTTCTATTATTGACAAATAATAATGGTGTGAAATATCTATTTAGCCAGCCATATCTTAATGGAAGGCAAGTAAGGTGGCTAGCCTTATTGAGCTAATTTGAATTTGAGGTAAGACATATCAAGGGTAGGGAAAATAAGGTAGCAGATGATTTAAGTAGAATAATCCATGGGTTATTTGAAATAAATGTCAGTGGGGCACAAAGTGATATGGAACAAAGAATAAGGACGACAAGTATTAACAACAAAAATTACACTAAGATAGTGGCAGAATTACAAAACACTACAATAAACACAGACAAACCAGATCTGAGTATCGATAAAAATGGACTATTATGATTTAAAAACAGACTTTACATACCAGATTCAACAGAGTTAAAGATAACAGTTTTGGATGAAGTGCATAAAAAACTATATTCTAGTCATCCAAGATACCATAAAACGATAAAAACACTTATGAAATTATTTTATTGGCCTAATATGAAGGCCAAAATAGCAGAATACTTGGCTAGGTGCCATGATTGTTAGTAGGTAAAGGTCAAACACTAGCATCCAACTGTCCTATTACAACCATTACCAGTACCAGAATGGAAAGGGGAGACCATATCGCTAGACTTTATTATAGGTTTGCCTAAAGATCAGAAACATAATGATTCTATTATGGTTGTAATTGATAAACTTAGTAATTCGACACACTTTATTTCTGTAAAGTCTACTTTTAAATATATAAACATCGCTGAAATATTTATGAAATAAATTTTTAGACTCCATGGTATTCCTAAAATGGTTATTTCGGATAGAGACGTAAAATTCACATCCTCTTTTTGGAAATAATTATTTGTAGGGATAAATACTAATTTGAATTTCAGTACGATTTATCATCCGCAAACAGATGGACATACATAAAGGACAAACCAAATCATAGAGGATATGCTCTACATGTACGTAAGAACAAAACCAAGCAAGTGGGAAGACTACCTACACTCGGTAGAATTTGCATATAACAATGGGTACCAAACATTGGCTAAAATGAGACCCTTCAAGGTACTGTACAACAGAAAGCGTACGACAAAAATTAGCTCAGACGAACCAGTTGACAGACTGATGGTTGGACCAGAGATTCTCCAAGAAATGGTAAGTAAGGTTAAAAAGGTACAACAAAACTTAAAGGGGGCATAGAATAGACAGAAAAGTTATGTTGACCAAAAAAGAAGACACTTGGAGTTTCAAGTGGGAGATCATGTGTACTTAAGGGTCAAAGCCCAAAAGAGTTCACTAAAGCTACGGAATTGTGCCAAGTTGGATACCAGGTTTTGTGGGCCCTTTGAGATACTAGCTCGAATTGGACCCGTAGCATACCAACCTGAACTTCCGGTCAATCTAAAAATTCATAATGTATTTCATGTTTCTTTGTTGAAAAAGTATGTTCATGACCCTACTCATTTGATTGATTGGAACTTGGTGCAGGTGGATCCAGAAGGAAAGTTCCAGGCGGAACCTGTGACATCCCAAAAAAATAAAGTATTTTTGAAATTTAAATTTGTTGGAAATGTACTCTGTTTTAGTAAATTTGAATTTGGAATTTTTTTTCCATTTATGGAAATTCCAAATTTCGAATTTGATAATTGTAATTAATTATTATGACTGTTGGGGCAGAGACCTGATTTGACCCAACTAACTATATGACTATAACACTTGTATGAAAACAAAATATTTTATATTGATTGCAGGAGGACAAATGGAACAACCATGTTAAATTTAGCTGACCATGACTCCATGAGTGGGGAACATGTTGGAACTACCTCTAGGATGATTGTTACAAGTGGAAAATCAGTGATTTGGCCATTAGTAGCCCCTGAAAATCAGGGATTTAGAAAGCTGTGAAAATTCCCAAGGGAGGGAAAAAGACCTAGGAAAATTGATAAATAGCATATGTGAGGAGGTAGGACGTTGCCAAGTATGCTAGGAAAGAGACTATGGATTTTTACTTGTTGTTATGAACACTACTGAGTGAGTGTGGGGCAAGAAGAATCTTGTGGAATTGAAGGACATTGTTGAGGAGGAGTCTCCAAGTTTTCTCTCATGGATTCATGGTCAGGCTAGGGGGTGAATCGGGCAAGTGATTTTTGGCTGCCCTATTCTACGGTTGGGAGGAACGTGGTTGTTCCCTTTGTCTTTCCACGAATTGGTTCAGATATGTTAAATTTCTCCTTCTATGCTTGAATGATTTTCAGTATCTGATATTATGCATCTGTTGGTGTTAAGTTGAAATAATTTCCATGAATGATATATGTTCGATTGTATGAAGTTTACAGTCAAAAGTTAAAATTCTAGGCATAATTACCTATGTACACCTGAACTTGAAAGAACAGATCTATCTATAGGGGTACATTTATTTATCTAACTGAAATATTAGGAAGATCTATCCATAAATAATTGGAGTTGAGCAAGTCTGTATCTATGTTACATATCAACTTTCATATATATATATATGATTACAGTTTATCATCTGATGTAGGAATGACTATATCTGTATGGTTTTTGTATGTTATATATTGGATAATCATCTATTCTATTAAAGAATATACTTATATTACTATTATATTGGTGACCCTTTGTCATCACAGGTTCCACGTACAAGTGTTGAGGTTTATAAACAACATATATTGTATGTAGTAGTAATAGAATTGAATTTTGATAGTGAACGAAATTACAAAACTATTTTGTTTTAGTCGTGCCTAGGGTAGATCTATTCTGCTCGAAGCATTAAATTCATCATGCAATTTCTGAAACTTCAAGTCCTAGAAAATATTCTACCTATCATGAGATCATCATGAGTCATACGACTTTAAGGGTCATTTCTGTAGTGTATTTTCAAACCTGTGTAAACATTTGTAGAAAACTGGAAATAATTTCAGAAGTGTTATATCCATTTTAACTGTACAAATTTAAAGGCCAATTGATTTAATAAGGGGTTTACGAAGTATCAAATAAACTTATGAATGCAGTTATGAATATACATATGTAAATTTTCATTCAGTAATCGTTATAACGGATGACATAGAATTAGTAGCATACAATTGTAAATGAATATGCCAGAATCAAAACACAGAGACATAATTCACGTTACACTGATAAATCTCAGACTCTTCTTAATACCTAAGGTTTAGATTCCGACTGCAATGGCTTGACAAGAAAACAATTAACACAGACATTCATACGTTCTGAAAACAAGGTATTTAGTTCTAGGAAAAAGAATTGGAGTACACTCAGATTGAACACAAAAGAAGGATAGGTCTAAACTATTAGATACCTGGGATAAAACATTACAAGAGAAAACAAAAGTGTTTTTATTTACCAACATGCTTATAGGTATGTCAAGGATCTACGATGCCAAAAACAAATTGAAGTAAGGCTACACGATATGGAAATAAAATACCATTCACAATTCATTTCATTTCAAAAATGTCGAGAAAACAGTCCCAATATAGGGAAGAAATTAGTCATACTTTTCCTTTGACTAATTCTTAATACAAGTCATCTAAGTATGTTGGATGCTTCTAAGTATGCTGGGAAGAAATCTGTTTTGGGTCTTTTTCTTTTTCACTTGCTGTTATGAACACTGGAAGGGTGTGAGGCAAGGAAAAAGGGGACTGAATTGAAGGACAATGCTATAGAGGGATTTTCCAAGTTCGCCCTTATTGACTCATGTTCAGGCTAGGGGGTGAATCGGGCAAGTAATTGTGGTTGCTCGATTCTACGGTTGGGAGGAACATGGTTGTTCCCTTTGTTTTCTCTGCAAGTCTAGTTCAGATATGAACTCTAAACTCTATCTGTCTTAATGATTTTTATATTGAAGACACTATACATGTTATCGTTATATGGAAGAGTTCTAGTATCTTTTTTTTTTTAAGGATCGTGTAACTGTTGTAAGTCTTTTCTGTACCTAAATATTTAGTATTCTACCTCTGTGGAATGAATTGGTTATTATTATAATGAGATCCTTAATGCTAGTATGCATGAAAGAACCTAAACAAAGACTATTCGAAATTCAGTGAATAGACTGTAGGATTTTTATGCAGATTGATTTTCCAGAATCAAATTTTAAACAAAATCGAATAGGTATCAATGAACGAATAGAGCAGTGTCGAATGAATGATTAGAGTCATTATACACGTATATATGTTTCAAATTTAACAGAGTCAAATGAACGAATAGAGCCATTATATGCATATATATGTTTTAAACTTTAACAAAGTCGAATGAATGAACAGGGCTAATTATATGCATATATATATATTTCAAACTTTAAACAGAGTCGAATGAACAGAGCTATCATATGCACATATATGTTCAAACTTTAAACAGAGTTGAATATGCGTCAATGAACGAACATAACTACCCTATGCACCTATATGTCTCAAACTTTAAATAGAGTCCAATATATATATCAATGCACGAACAACACAATTATATGCCTATGAACATTTCAAACTGTAAACAAAATCCTTTTATACAGATGAAAACGATGAAGCATAGGGGAACGAACGTAAGATCACCCTATTTCTTGGATGATATAATCGTGCTAGGATAATACTACAGGAAATAGATAAACAAATTGTTACTACATATCTTATATATGTTGTGCAGAGAAAGGAAACGAAGCATTTTTTACTAAATTTCTTCCCATTCTCAGAAATCACAAAGTGATACAATCCTTTCTGAAGATGCAACCAATAAAAAAGAAACACATACGAACATGCAGAGTCGGAATATGCGATACCTATAGTAACAATTTCGTTAGGGTAAATAGTCCTTTTAAACAAAAGAAGAAAAGAATTTCATTCACAAGTCTCCCACATCATGCTTACATATAAATTGGAGCTTGATAAAAAAAATGTGATTAAACCCTTAGTTATCTGATACAGGGAATCGGGGCATGAACAAAGATTACTCTTAACATAAAAAAAAAACTACGAACAGAACCGAGACCTCCAGGTCGTGATTTCAGCAAACAAGTTGAACGGTCACATTTTTGGAAACCGAGTACCTTTGCTACGATGAACAGAGGTCGAAACCCACACTATGAAGTAGGCACACCTGGATACGGCCAACAAGGTAAACATTAGAAAAGTTACAGAGTAAAATCTTGACTTATACACTCGAAAAGGAATAATGATAACCAGAACAACCAGATCACTTAACTTAGGGTCGAAACGCCACATCCTCCTGTTGCCATGCTTTGCTTCATAGTCAATCTAGATGGAGGGGAGAAGAGTACGAAAGCTCCTTCTGGGTACCCTCACAACAATAAGAGCCCCACCATTAATACATACAAAACCTTTTATACCGAATGTCAAATATTTTCCTTGAGAAAATAAAATAGCAGTGCGAATTCAAACAAGAAACCTTTTTATAAAAACCCTTGACGAACAAAGAGAAGAATACAAATATTGGAATCATACTTTTCACCAATAAAGGCCCTCATGGATAATAACCTAACACCATCGAGGGATAAATTATCGGTAGGCCACTATCTTTCAGAAAATATTATACACCAGGCACAGAGGAGAAATATATATATATATATGGGTGAAATCATGAAGGTGGGTTACACTTTTGCTTGTTTTATGAGAAAAAAAACTGTATTTTCACAAGTTATTCAACTTCCGACATATAAAAGTATTTTTTTTATTTAGAATTTCACTTTACAGTAAAAACAAA
>ML776923.1:1384006-1436594 GCA_009831015.1 Picea engelmannii
ATATTTCATCATCAATGTTGATAGATTCTCCTGCATATTTCAATTTAAAGTTTATATTAAAAAACATAACCCGAACACAAATTTACTAAATTATATATACTTGATTGTTCATCTTATATTAATCTAAATTTATGTACACATACGTATAGGTGATTCATCTTCTTATTCAATTTTCGTTTCAACGTATTCTTCGACATTATGAGACAAATCTATTTTTGTTTTTTGAAAAACATAAAATTCTAATTACAATCAATTATATTAATTAAAATATTTTTAATTTGAATTCTATACTTTGAATTTTGTATTACTATCTTTACACAGGAAAGGAGGGTGTTTAGTCTTATGTCCTTTTATACAAAAGGATTAGACAGGCTCCTGGCCGACTCCTCGGGTAAAGACTAGTAAACTTTTCAGCGAGTCGCAGTAGTGGAAATTGTGCCTTTAAACAACCCGAGACTACTGATACGACTCTGGATTTAAACTTTAAACACAAAGAGACTTTTATATAGACAGAAAGAGCGAATAGCCTTAACAGATTAGAATGAGTCAATGTGTGTTGTGTGCTTAATCATCATATCTGCATCCATACCTGGTTTAACTTCTTCTTGTCAAAAACCTCTATTGACATTATCATCGTTTATTTCTTCAATATTCGCATGTTCTTGTTTCTTTCTCCGATAAATCTCTTTCCTTTGCTCGATTTGGCGAGTATCATCTCGAGTGAGATCATATTTTATCTTGCACAAACTTTTGTTTCCCATGATTTTTATAGTTATATGTAAAAGATATGTTCAACAAAGACTTCAGCTTGAAAAAATGCTGAACATTTATCTTTCAACCCATAAATTGTTATTCCAATAAAAACTTGAACAAACATCATTTACCTTATTCAACAAAAACCAAAAAGATGATTTGAAACCTTGTTGAAGTGTTTTAAAAAACCACCATGTATCGATATCGATCCTCTGATTAAGCCTATAGAACAGAGGGAATAAAGAAAAGAAGAAAATAATATAGTGACAATCAGTAATAGAAGTGCTTTGAAATCCTTATCCTCGAGCTCATATCTTTTTGTTCATTTGATGGATTTTGTTAAATTTGTTCGGTTGCAATCCTATTTATACCATTTAGCGCGAAAAGAACTTAAATGATGTGTCGTTTCATATTTTCAAATGTATACGACGTCTCGTTTCATATTTTTCGACGATTGGATTTCGTTCAACAGCCTTTCGGCCGAAAGATTGGGAAACTGTTTAATTTAACGGATTCCGTTAAATTTTATTCTTTCAGCCGAAAACATGAAATTGCCACTGAAAACTGAAACCAGAGAAATGCCCCAAGCATAGCTAAACTTCAGAGGTTGCGGACTCCTACAAACATTGAGAATTTGGTTTCAAAAATGATACCAGCATTTCCAAAATTGAATCTACTTTCAATTCGTATAATTTGTTTTTATTTTCGTTATTTTTATCTAATTTTATTTAATTTTTTAAAAAACTCACTACATAATATTTTCAGGAGACATTATGATTTGGTGAAATGAAATATCGGTATCTCAAAAAATATACTGTGAAAAAATTTGAAAAAAATTTATTCATAATCCTTAAACTGTTCTTTTCAAAAGGGTATATTTATATTTTAGTTTTACGTAAAAATTAAGATAGATACGAGGTGTAGAAAAACATGTATTTAAACTCTGCAACATTTTCAGCTTGGTCAACTTCAAAAAATTCTAGAAATTATAATATTCATCCGTTAAATTCAAAATGATAGTCATAATAAAATAGAGTCTCTGTAGATTGTTGCAGTATATTTTGTTTCTTCAAAACATAAGTTTAATAATAAAAACATTGTTGTAGAAATAAGTAACTCATTATCATTCATTTCGTGTTTAAGAAACATACTGTTAAACAATTGTCAAATTGAGATATCAAATCGTGATAAAATATTTTTGAAAAATAGTCATTAGAAAGATAACACAATTCTTCACAAGTTTTGTTTTTACTGTAAAGTGAAATTCTAAATAAAAATAATAATTTTATATGTCATAAGTAGAATAACTTGTGAAAATACAGTTTTTTTTCTCATAAAACAAGCAAAAGTGTAACCCACCTTCATGATTTCACCCCATAATTCTTTAACTTTCTGAATTTTTGTACATCTAGTATTTTGACTTCATATTAAACCTAACCCGTAGATGGACCGGATTTCTTAAACTCAACTTCTATAAAAATAAATTTGCCTAGCACTTCCAGATTTCGGGAGGGACCACTCTAGAATTTAGACTGTGATTGTACATTTAATACCACGATAAATGTCATCCATTGAAATAATTATTTCAAATTTAGAAACAATTAGATGCATAATATCAGTTACACACAAAACATCCAAGAATAGAGAGGGAAAGTTTTACATTAATGCAATTAAATATAATCACACAACATATACCTTCCATAAATCAAAACATAGCCAAGAATAGAGAGGGTAGATCAACATATATGAATCCAATCCTTGGGAAGACAAGGGGAACAACCACATTCCTCCCAACCGTAGAACAGGGTAGCCAAAGTCACCTGCCTGATTCACCCCCTAGCCTGACCATGACTCCATGAGGGCGAACTTGGAAACTCCTCCTCATCAATGTCCTTCAATTCCAACAGTTATCCTCTTGCCTCACACTTACTCAACAGTGCTCATAACAGTAAGGGAAATCTGTTTTAGCAGGCTCCTCTTGCCTCACACTCAATTCGTAGTGTTAATAACAGCAAGAGAGCTAAAAAAAAATATTTTCCCCAGCATACTAGGCAGTGTCCTGCCTCCTCGCATATGCTATTTATCCATTTTTGCACATGTCTTTTTCCCTCGTTTGGCGATTTTCATAGATCTCTTAATCCCTGATTTTCAGGGGCTGCCAGTGGCCAAATATCTGATTTTCCATTTCTCATAATCAACCTAGAGGCAGTTCCAACATGTTCCCCACTCATGGATTCATGGTCAGCTAATTTTAACATGGCTATTCCATTTGTCCTCCTGCAGTTAATATAAATATTCTGTTGTGATACAAGTGTCATAGTGAAATAGTTAGTTGATTCCAAACAAATCTCTGCCCAATAGTCAGAATAATTAAATACAATTATCAAATTCGAAATTCAATTTCCATAAATGGAAAAAAATTTCCAGATTCGAATTTTCCAAAAACAGAAATAAAATTCCATCACATAAAAAATATTTTATTTTTGGGGGATGTCACATCCCTTCCCCCTTCAGTAAAACACTATCCTTAGTGTTCATTTCTTTCCTGGAATAGGATTGGATGAGGTTTCTGCAAATCTCCTTCCAATTCCCAAGTGGCCTCCTCAGGACTAAAGTTCTTCGATTGCACCTTTAGCTGAGCGATGACTCTTTTCTGAAGTGTTATTTCTGTCTGGTCCAGAATGTGCAGGGATTCCACCTGGAACTTGCCTTTAGGTTCCATCTGCACCAAGTTCCAATCAATCATATGAGTAGGGTCATAAATATACTTTTTCAACAAAGATACATGAAATACATTACAAGTTCTTAGATTAGCTAGAAGTGCAAGTTGATATGCTATGGGTCTAATTCGAGCTAGTATCTCGAAGGGCCCACAAAACCTGGGTGCCATCTTGGCACAATTCCCTAACTTCAACGAGACTTTTTGGGCTTTGAACTACAGGTAAACATGATCTCCCACTTGAAATTCCATGTGTCCTCTTTTCTGATCCATATAGCTCTTCTGTCTATCCTGTGCTTCTTTTAAGTTATTTTGTACCTTCCTTACCATGTTTTCCATTTATTGGAGCATCTCTGGTCCAACCATGAGTCTGTTAGCCGGGTTATCCCAGCTAACTGGAGTTGTACACTTTTTGCGTATAGTATTTCGAAAGGGCTCAACTTAGTTGAAGTTTGGTACCCATTGTTATATGGAAATTCTACCAAGTGTAGGTAGTCTTCCCATTTGTTTGGCTTTGTTCTTACATACATGCGGAGCATATCCTCTATGATTTGGTTTTTCATTTCGGTCTTTCCATCCGTTTGTGGATGATAACTTGCACTGAAATTCAAATTAGTATTTAGCCCTACAAACAATTCCTTCCAAAAAGAGGATGTGAATTTTACGTCTCTATCTGAAATCACCATTTTAGGAATACCATGCAGTCTATAAATTTCTTTCATCAATATTTCAGCAATATTAATAGCTTTAAAAGTAGACATTATAGGAATAAAGTGTGCCGACTTACTATGTTTATCGATTACAATCATGATTGAATCATTCTATTTTTGAGTTTTAGGCAAACCTGTTATAAAGTCCAGCAATATGGTCTCCCATTTCCATTCTGGTACTAGTAATGGTTGTAATAGCTCAGTTGGATGATGGTGTTCAGCCTTAACCTACTGATTTTTCCCTTCACATTAGGCTAGTAAAATAGTTTTCTGAGTGTTTTTATTGTTTTCTGGTAACCTGGATGGTCGGAATATGGTTTCTTATGCACTTCGTCTAAAATAGTTAATTTTAGCTCTGCTAAATCTGGTATGTAAAGTCTTTTTTTAAATCTTAATAGTCCCTTCTTATCGATACTTATATCTGGTTTATCTAAGTTTGCAATACTATTTTGAAATTCTGCCATTATCTTAGTGTAATTTCCATCATTGATACCTGTTGTCCTTATTCTTTTTTCTAGATCACTTTCTTCCCTACTGATGTTTATCTCAAATAACCCATGGATTCTGCGGCTTAAAGCATCCGCTACTTTATTTTCCTTACCCTTGATATGTCTGACCTCGAATTCAAATTCACTCAGGAAGGCTAGCCACCTTGCTTGTCTTACATTAAGATCTGGTTGGTCAAATAGATATTTCACTCCGCTATTATCCGTCAATAGTAAGAATTTTATGCCCATTATATAGTGTCACCACATTTTTAAGGCATGTATTACTGATGTCAATTCTAAGTCATGAGTGACATAATTTCGCTCATGTTCCTTTAATTTATGGGACTCATAAAAAATCACGTGCCCTTCCTGAGTTAGAACTCCACCTAGTCCCTCTTTACTTGCATCAACACATACTGTGAAGTCTTTATCTGGGTCTGCTACCTTCAAGATGGTTGTTGATGTCAATAATTCTTTTATCTTGTTAAAATTGTCTTGACACTTTTGCGACCAGTTAAACTTGGTCCCTTTCTTTTGTAATGACGTGATAGGGTAGGCTATCTTGGAGAACCCTTCTATAAATTTAAAATAATATCCGGTGATTCCCATGAATGACTGGATATCTGCCACATCCTTAGGCACTGGCCTTTCGATAATGGCTTTTATATTTTTCGGGTCTACGACAATACCTTTCGAGGAAATGACATGTCCTAAATATTGTATTTCTTTTCGATAAAAATCACATTTTTCTAATTTTGCGTATAGTTTGTGTTCCCTTAGTGTTTTCAAAAATATTCGTAAGTGTTCATCATGTTCCTCCGTTTTAGAATAGACCAAAATATCGTCGATAAATACTACTACAAACTTGTCTAAGTACTGGATGAAAATGTTGTTCACCAAGCACATAAATGTGGCTTGTGCATTAGTGAGTCCGAAAGGTATAACCACAAACTCGTAGTGTCCATATATTGTACGAAAAGTTGTTTTGTTTATGTCCTGGTCCTTTATCCTAATTTGATGATAACCGGATCGTAAATCCAATTTTGAGAAGATCCTGACCCCACCAACTTGATCGAACCAATCATTTATCCTTGGTAAGGGGTATTTGTTCTTAATGGTCACTTTGTTCAGTTGTTTATAACCAATACATAGTCTTAGATTGTCGTCTTTATTTTTCACAAAGAGGACTGGTGCACCCCATGGCGAGACACTTGGTCTGATATATTCCTTGTACAACAATTCATGTAATTGTATTTTTAATTCTGTCAGTTCTGGTAGACTCATTCGGTAGGGTGATTTTGATATAGGGGTTGATCCGGGTAGTAAGTCTATAGAGAAATCTATTTCTCTCCTAGGAGGTAATTCTGGTATCTCATCAACAAACATGTCTCTGAATTCCCGTAGGGCAGCAAAGTATTCTAACTTGGGCTTATCTTCTGTTTCTAATAGATTCTTCACTTGGATGGCATAAACTTGACATCCCTTTCTAACACATTTCTTGAATTGCATCGCTGAAACTTATCTGACTGACACAGGTTTTGATATACCTTGGGTTGTTCTAACAATGCCAAAATTATCTTTATAGCTAAGTATCTTTGTATAATAGTCTAGTACTGCTTTTTGTTGTTCCAACCAATCCATCCCGATAATCATATCATAAGATCCTAGTGGTAGGATGTTCAGATTAGTCCTTATCTTTTGACCATCTAAGATGGACTCAAGATCAGAAATAAAGTTAACTACTTTTCTTTTAGTACCTGTTGCTAGTTGTACAAGCCAAGATTTTTCATGCTTTTGTTTCTTAAGTTTATTCAACACTACTACATCGGGAGTAATATAACTTAATATAGCTCCAGGGTCAATTAAAATAAAAATTTGGGTTTCATGGATTTTACCTTCGTTTTCTACCACCGAGGACTCGTGGTCAGCTTGTCGACCATCTATGGCTACATTTATCCGATGCAAACTTCTGCCCATGTCCCCACTGTCAATGATTCCTATAAATTGTGAACAACATTTTTGTTTGTTGTAATTAAACGTGGAAAGATCCTCCTTAGATGAGGCTCTCCACACTGCCAACACTTTAATGGCTCATGGGAGTTGTCCCCAAACTTCTTCGTTCCCACGTTTACCAGTTTTCCGCTACCTTGCGTGTTCGGATGATGGGAGCGAAAATCCTTCCGTGGGAAACTTTTTGCTGCATTCCGATAAGGAGTTGGCTAGTATCCCTTCTTTCGCTGGTGCATTCCATATTTCTTCTTATCCTTCCAGGTCTTGGGAAACAATACCCGTTATTTATACTGGTCATAGCACATTCGTGCCTTCCTGAATGCCTCACTCAAGGATTTGGGGTTGTCAAACTCAATTCTGTCCCTGTAGGACTATGGAAAACAACTTAAGAATCACTGGATTTTTACCTTATCCTCCTGGATGTATGGTACGAATCTTAGTAGTTCCATAAATTTATTTTTAAGGTCCTCCATCATCATTTGTCTGAGTCATAACTCATAAAATTCTTTTGTCTTCCTTTCATAATAGCTTTCAAAAAGGTATTGTTTCTTAAAATTCTTCTTAAATTCAAACCATTTCAATTGTTTCTCCTTTAGGCCCTTGGCCAATTTTAGGTCCTACCACCAAATGGTGGCCTTACCCTTCATATTGTAAATGGCCATTCTCACTTTCATGTTACTAGAATAGTTGTAGATTTGGAATTATTTTTTGATGTCCAACAACCATGCCTCGGCTTCTTATCCTATCCTAGATTCTCCATCAAAAGTAGTTGGTTTAATCTTTTTAAATTCTCCTTTAAGGTGGTTGGTTTGTTTTCTTTTTTTGTCTGGTGTGGCTTTGTCTTCAGCTGAAGGTGTCCCTTCAGATGACCTGTCTCCTTTTTCTGTCTTTGCACCAGAATTCTTGGAGGCCCTTTTGCTGACCTCTTCCTCATGGTTATCATCTTTTGGGATTTTCTTGGTTACTATACTACCTAGTAGGACTTCATTTATCTCTTGTTGTTCCTACTGTGCCTTCTTCAATTTTTCATTGTCGGCCTTGAAAACTTGTAGTTCAACAATAAGGTTCCTCATTGTTTCCAACACCTCTGTGGGTGAGCTTCCATCACTGTTCTATCTTGGATCTCCAGGAGGTCCTTGTTGTGGATTCTCTTCCACCCTGATTTCTACACCTTATTGAGCTGCCATTATTCAACAAAAAACAAAAAATCTTTCTATTTGTAATACACAAGATTTATTAGTTTTTTCATAAATCAGAATATATACTAAGTAATTAATGTGGCCCTGTTCAGGCCTAGTGCTGTAACTTTTCCTCTGATACCATATGTAATGTACCTCAAATTTACCATAAAAAAAAATTCTATGCATTAATTCAACTTTGTTTAAGCTTAGAGTTTAAGAGAAGGTAAGATTCAATTCGATCCATAAATACATCATTACACCAGTCTAGTTTACTTCGAAAAGGAAGTTGTCAAAGCAATTCAGTTCTGCACATTTCATTATGCTTGTGATTGCAAGTCTGGATCTTCATGACTGCTAGAATAGTAGGTAACCTGACTTTCTGCTATGTGCACGTGTAAAGGTGATATTATCATTTTTACTATAGGAAATTCGCTTTAACTCTCTATTTACATCTGTACTTATTTCCACCTACAAGTAAGTATATACCAATATATTTCTCCATATAATAATGTAGGTGCTTGTCATGCCCCGTACACGCTGACCTATAATATGAACGGTTATTATTACACTTCTATGTCGGATGAATATCCTCCAATGTTTTCTTCCAGTCCATACATTACATTATTTGAGTTGTTCCTATAACAATAATTCGTACTATGTTCCTATAGCTTTGTGAAGAAATAGAGGTCAATTGGGTTTTCGGTGATCACAAATACTGAACAAAATGAAGGACCCCATTGTTTGCCGAAGTTCAAAATACAGACAGAATGTGGGCTATCACTTCGAGATTTCGGGGTTTGGGGTTTCACGAGTACAAAAAGACAAACATCAACACACACAACAACTCCCAGAAATTGGAAAAATGAAAGGTAGGATTCACATTTTGGGGTTTCGGGGTTCGAAACTTCGTGAGTTCTGGTGTCCAAACATCAACATAAAAAAACTTTCGAAAATGCGAAAAAGGAAAGGTGGGTCCCGCATTTTAGGATTTCGGGGTTCGAAACTTCACGAGTTCCGGTGTCCAACATCAACATGAACAAACTTTCGAAATGCGAAAGAAAAGAAAGGTGACACCCATATTTTGGGATTTTGGGGTTCAGAACTTCACGAGTTCCAATCTCCGAATATCAACATAAACAAACTTTCCAAATGGGAAAAAGGAAAAGTGGGTCCCGCATTTTGGGATTTCGGGGTTTGGAACTTTGCGAGTTCTGGTATCCAAACATCAACATGAACAAACTTCTGGAATGTGAAAGAAAAGAAAGGTGAGACCCATATTTTGGGATTTCGGGGCTCGGAACTTCACAAGTTCCATAGCCAAACATTCAACGTACAACCATTCCTGAATTGTGAAAAAGAAAGGAACTAACATTTCAGGATTTCGGGGTTCGGGGTTTCGGGGTTTCAAATTCTAACAACAACACACAACAACTCTCGAATTCCGAAAGGTGAAGGGTGTGGGACCAACACTTCGAGATTTTGGGATTCAGGGTTTCGAGCTTTGGAAAAGCCAGGGAACTTCATATAAATGTAATGAGAAAGTCCCGAATGCTGATAATCACACTATTTTCATAATTATAAGATTTTTTCCTGGTACTGGTATTCTTACTTTCGTTCTGTGAAATAGTATGTGTAGAAGGACTCAATATCCGTTTACTAATTAGGATTCCAAAAATCTAACTTCTGAGTTTTATATGCATATAATCTATAAAAGGTGTACAATAGGGTAACATGTTCTGTAAAAGGTAACTCTTATTATGTTCACTTAGAGCCTCTTTAAAAAAGGCATTAAACATCATCAGTACTGGATCTATGCATCTATGTAAATACATGAATAAGAATATCATTCCATCAGAGTTTGGAAATTATAATTGATGATCCGAGTGATTTGAGTTTGGTTTCCGGGGGTTCCTAGAATTCTTTAATTTTTTGAATTTTTGTACATCTAGTATTTTGATTTCAGATTAAACCTAACCCATAGATGGACTGGCTTTCTTAAACTCAACTTCTATAAAAATAAATTTTCCTAGCACTTCCAGATTTCGGGAGGGAGCACTCCAGAATTTAGACTGTAATTGTACATTTAATACCACGATAAATGTCATCCATTGAAAGAATTATTTCAAATTTAGAAACAATTAGATGCATAATATCAGTTACACACAAAACATCCAAGAACAAAGAGGGAAAGGTTTACATTAACGCAAGTAAATATAATCACACAATAGATACCTCCCATAAATCAAAACATAGCCAACAATAGAGAGGGGTAGATCAACATATATGAATCCAATCCATTAAAAGACAAAGGGAACAACCATGTTCCTCCAAATCATAGAACATGGTAGCCAAAGTCACCTACCTGATTCACCCCCTAGCCTGACCACGAATCCATGAGGGCGAACTTGGAAATTCCTCCTCAGCAATGTCCTTCAATTCCAACAGTTATCCTCTTGCCTCCCACTTACTCAACAGTGCTCATAACAGTAAGGAAAATCTGTTTTAGCAGGCTCCTCTTGCCTCACACTCAATCCGTAGTGTTCATAACAACAAGAGAGCTAAAAAAAAAAAATTCCCTAACATACTTGGTAGCATCCTTCCTCCTCGCATATGCTATTTATCAATTTTTGCCTGGGTCTTTTTCCCTCCTTTGGGTATTTTTGTAGCTCTCTTAATCCCTGATTTTCAAGGGCTACCAGTGGCCAAATCTCTGATTTTCCACTTTTCATATTTAGCCTAGAGGCAGTTCCAACATGTTCCCCACTCATAGAGTCATGGTCAGCTGATTTTAACATTGATGTTCCATTTGTCCTCCTGCAATTAATATAAATATTTTGTTGTGATACAAGTGTCATATTCAAATATTTAGTTGAGTTGAAACAGATCTCTACCCAACAGTCACAATAATTAAATAAAATTATTAAATTCGAAATTCAGAATTGCCATAAATGGAAAAAAATTTCTAGATTCGAATTTCCCAAAAACGGAAATAAATTTCCAGCAAATAAAAAATATTTTACTTTTGGGGGATGTCACAAAGGGCCTATAGGAAATAAACAAGATAATACCAGAACAGTAAGACGAAAAAGGACAAAATAAATCCTACAGTAAAAATATTATTTTAGGATAGATACTTACCGAACAAAAGAAATATGGGAGATGTTCCAAGCCACCATGCCCCGTGCACAGTAAGGTCAAGAAATAGAGGAAAACGCAGGATTCAACTTAGAGTAGATTGACACAAAGATGAAAATGAATCATGGTTGCTACCCTAAAACACGAGTCACGCTCATATTGAATGTGATGGGTATGACAAGGAAATGCACCATGTGACAGCAATGAAGTGGAGTGTTCGGGTTGGATGAGGGTACAGGGTGACTCTTGTTTCCCCTCCACCTTCATTAATGGCTAGATAGAAAATTAAATTTGACTGAAAATACATCTAGTCACATTTAATAAACTAAGAGGACAAGTAAGGATCTCCTCAAAACCCTTTTACTACTAGTTCATTTAGCATCGGTGGTTGGAGTTAGTTAAGCCTGGAAAGGATTAATCAACTACCACCTTAGGGTTCTCTTACAACTAAGTAGTTTATTGGGTTATGAACTCTCATTCAACATAATAATTTCCAAGGAATCCCGCAAAGTCCGTGGTCACCTTTATCAAAATAAAAACCAACAAATCCAATGTTAAAGCAAATATTTCAACCCCCTTCCTTGTGTCTCTAAATTTCTCGGGGTCTTGAAGTTTAGGCTTCTGCATGTGTATGAAGGTGGATGTTAAATAAGAGGTTGGAACCCTAAGTACCATGCCTATGTCTATTTTCCGCATTACTACAAAGTTTTTAACATTTAACCACTTACAAAGATGAGTATAACTTAAATGAGTATTGAAGAATCAACACTAGAGTATGGACCTGTAATGTTTGGAAAAAGAATTTGAATACACTAGGTATCATGATTTTAAATATTAAAGATTACTCCCCTTATTATAAATCTATCATACAAACTTAGAGCGTAATTCTTTGAGAAGAATTTTTTTTTATGATGAAATTGAGGTTTATTACATATGGTATCAAAGAAAAAGTTACTACACTAGGCCTGAATAGGGCCACATTAGTTTCTTAATATATATTCTGATTTATGTAAAAATAAGAAACCTTATGGTTACAAACAGAAATCCCTTTCTGCTTTGTATTAATTATGGCAGCTCAAGATGATGCAAAAACAGGATGGAAGGAAATCAGTAGAAAATACCTCCTGGAGATCCAAGACAGAATAGTGACAGAAGATCACCCATGGAGGTGTTGGAAACAATGAGGACTCTTATTGTTGAACAACATATTTTCAAAGCCGACAATGAAAAATTGAAGAAAGCACAATAGGAATAGTAAGAGATAAATGAAGTCATGTTGCGCAGTATAGTCACCAAGAAAATCCCAAAGGACAGTAACCATGACGAAGAGGTCAGCAAAAGGGCCTCCAAGAACTGTGGTCTAGAAGAAGAAAAGGGAGACAGTTTGTCTGAAGGAACACCTTCAGTTGAATACAAAACTAAACTAGACAGAAAAAAAAATAAGTAGACCACCTTGAAGGAGAATTTAAAAAGATTAAACTAGCTACCTTTTATGGAGAATCCAGGACAGGAGAAGAAGTTGAGGCATGGTTGTTGGACATCAAAAAACACTTCCATATCTACAATTATTTCAGCAACATGAAAGTCAGAATGGCCATATACAATCTGAAAGGGAAGGCTAGCATTTGGTGGCAAGACCTGAAATTGGCCAAGGGCCTAAAGGAGAAACAATTGGAATGGTCAACTTGAAGAAGTATTTCAAGAAACAATACCTTTCTGAAAGATATTATGAAAGGAAGATCAAAGAATTTTACGATTTACGACTCAGATAGATGATGATGGAAGACCTTATAAATAAATTTCTAGAACTACTAAGGTTCGTATCGTACATTCGGGAGGATAAGGTAAAAATCCAACGATTCTTAAGTTGTTTACCACAGTCCTACAGGGACAGAATTATGTTTGACAATCCCAAATCCTTGAGTGAAGTATTCAGGAAAGCACGAATGTGCTACGACCAGTATAAAAAATGGGTAGAGTTTCCCAAATCCTGGAAGGATAAGAAGCAATATCGAATGAACCAGCAGAAGAAGGGATACTAGCCAACACCTTATCGAAATACAGCAAAAAGTTTTCTAAGAAAGGATTTTCTCTCCAATCATCCAAATACACAAAGAATTGGTAAACCGATGAACCTGGGAGGAAATAATTTTGGGGACATCTCCCGTGAGCCATTAAAGTGTGGGGAATGCAGAGAGCCTCATTTAAGGAGGAACTGTCCACGTTTAATTTTAGCAAACAGAACTATTGTTCATAATTTATAGGAAGCCTCGACGGTGGGAGATGTGGGCAGAAGCCTGCATCAGATAAATGCAGCCATAGATGGTCAACAAGTTGATCACCAATCCTCAATGGTAGAAATTGAAGGTAAAATCAATAACACTCGAATATTTGCTCTAATTGACCCTGGAGCTACGTTAAGTTATATTACCCCTGATGTAGTAGATTCAAATAAACTTAAGAAACTGAAGCATGCAAAACCATGGCTTGTACAACTAGCAACATGTACTAAAAGGAAAGTAGTTGACTTTATTTCTGATTTTGAGTTCAGCTTAGATGGTGAAAATATAAGAACGAATCTGAACATCCTACCACTAGGATATTACGATATGATTATCAGGTTGGATTGGTTGGAACAACAAAAAGCAATACTAGATTGTTATACAAAGATACTTAGCTATAAAGACGATTTTGGCACTGCTAGAACAATCCAAGGTACACCAAAAACGGTATCAGTTAGACAAGTTTCAGCGATGCAACTCAAGAAATGTATGAGGAAGGGATGTCAAGTTTATGCCATCCAAGTGACGAATCTGTTAGACAAAGAAGATAATCCAAAGTTAGAAGACTTCACTGTCCTATGTGAATTCAGAGACATGTTTGTAGATGAGATACCAGAATTACCTCCTAGAAGGGAAATAGACTTCTCCATAGACCTACTATCCGATTTAGCCCCTATCTCAAAAGCACCATACCGAATGAGTCTACTAGAACTGATAGAATTAAAAATACAATTATAGGAATTGTTGAACAAAGAGTATATCAGACCGAGTGTCTCACCATGGGGGGAACGAGTCCTCTTTGTGAAAAAGAAAGATGGTACTCTAAGACTATGTATCAATTATAGACAACTGAACAAAATGACTATTAAGAACAAATACCCCTTACCAAGGATAAATGATCTATTTGATCAAGTAGGTGGCGCCATGATCTTTTCAAAGTTGGATTTACGATCCGGTTATCATCAAGTTAGGATAAAAGAGGAGGACATAAACAAAATATATTTTCAGACAAGATATGGACATTACGAGTTTGTATTCATACCTTTCGGACTCACTAATGCACCAACCACGTTTATGTGCCTGATGAACAGTATTTTTAGTCAGTACTTAGACAAGTTCATGGTAGTATTTATCGATGATATTCTGGTCTATTAAAAAATGGAGGTAGAACATGATGAACACTTAGGTATATTTCTACAAATGTTGAGGAAACACAAACTGTATGCCAAATTTGACAAGTGTGACTTCTATAAAAAAGAAATACAATATCTAGGACATGTAATTTCAACAGAAGGCATTGTCGTAGACCCAAAGAAGACAAAATCCATTATGGAATGGTCGGTACCTAAGCACATAACATATATACGATCATTCATGGAAATCACTGGATATTACTGTAGGTTTATAGAAGGTTTTTCCAAGATAGCCTACCCTATAACGTCATTACAAAAGAAAGGGACCAAGTTTAATTGGTCAGAGAAGTGTCAAGGAAGTTTCAACAAACTGAAGGAATTATTGACAACTGCAGCCATATTGAAGGTAGTAGACCTAGATAAAGACTTCACCGTATGTGTTGATGCAAGTAAAGAAGGACTAGGTGGTGTCCTAACTCAGGAAGGATATGTTATTTGTTATGAGTCTCGGAAATTAAAATATCACGAGTGAAATTATGTCACTCATGAATTATAATTGGTAGCGGTAATACATGCCTTAAAAATGTGTTGACACTGCATAATGGTCATAAAATTTCTACTATTGATGGATAATAGTGGGGTGAAATATCTATTTAGCCAACCAGATCTTAATGCAAGACAAGCAAGATGGATAGCCTTCTTGAGCGAATTCGACTTCGAGGTGAGATATATCAAGGGTAAGGAAAATAAAGTAGCATACGCTTTAAGTAGTAAAGTCCATGGGTTATTTGAGATAAATATCAGCAGGGAAGAAAGTGATCTGGAACAAAGGATAAGGATGGAAGGTATTAACGATGGAAATTACACTAAGACGATGATAGAATTACAAAACAATATCATAAATTCAGATAAACCAGATCTAAGTATCAATAAGAAGGGACTATTACGATTTAAAAGAAGACTTTACATACCAGATTCAACAGAGTTAAAATTAATAGTTTTGGACGAAGCTAATAAGAAATCATATTTTGGCCATCCAGGTTACCAGAAAACAATAACAACACTTAGAAAACTATTTTACTGGCCTAATATGAAAGGAAAAGCAATAGAGTACTTGGCTAGGTGCCAGAATTCTCAACAAGTTAAGGACGAGCACCAACATCCAGCCGGCCTATTACAGCCATTACCAATACCAGAATGGAAATGGGAGACCATATTGTTGTACTTTATAACATGTTTGCCTAAAAACAGAAACAAAATGATTCTATCATGGTTGTAATCGATAAACTCAGTAATTTTTCACACTTTATTCCTGTAAATTCTACTTTTAAAGCTATAAACATTGCTGAAATATTCATGAAATAAATTTTTAGACTGCATGGTATTCCTAAAATGGTGATTTCACATAGAGATGTAAAATTCACATCCTCTTTTTGGAAGGAATTATTTGCAGGGATAAATACTAATCTGAATTTCAGTACGAGTTATCATCCACAAATGGATGGATAAACTGAAAGGACAAACCAAATCATAGAGGATAATCTCTACATGTACGTAAGAACAAAAATGAGCAACTGGGAAGACTACCTACACTTGGTATAATTTGCATATAACAATGGGTACCAAACTTCGGTTAAGTTGATCCCTTTCAAAGTACTGTATGAAAGAATGTGTATGACTCCAATTAGTTTGGATCACCCGGTTGATAGACTCGTGGTTGGACCAGAGATGCTGCAGTAAATGGAGAACATAGTAAGGAAGGTACAACAGAACTTGAAAGAAGCACATGATAGACAGAAGAGCTATGCAGATTAGAAAACAAGACACTTGGAATTTCAAGTGGGAGACCATGTTTATTTGAAGGTCAAAGCATGAAAGTGATCATTGAAGTTAGGGAACTGTGCCAAGATGGCACCCTGGTTTTGTGGGCCCTTTGAGATACTAGCTGGAATTGGACCCATAGCATATCAACTTGCACTTCCCGCTAATCTAATAATTCATAATGTATTTTATGTTTCTTTGTTAAAAAAATATATTCATGACCCTACTCATATGATTTATTGTAACTTGGTGAAAGTGGAAACTAAAGGTGAGTTCTAGGTGGAACCCTTGCATATTCTGGACCGGAGAGAAATAGCACTTCGGAACATAGTCATCGCTCAGGTATAGGTGTGATGGAAGCACTTTAGTCCTGAGGAGGCCACTTGGGAGTTGGAGGGAGATTTGTGGAAATCTCATCCAATTATGTTCCAAGGAAGGGATGAACACTGAAAATAGTGTTTTACCGAAGGGGGAAAGGATGTGACATCCAAAAAAAATAAAGTACTTTTGAAATTTAAATTTGCTGGAAATTTATTCCGTTTTTAGTAAATTCGAATTTGGAAACTTTTTGCCATTTATGGAAATTCTGAATTTCAAATTTGATAATTGTAATTAATTATTATGACCGTTGTTGCGAAGACCTGATTTGACCCAACTAACTATTTGACTATGACACTTGTATGAAAACAAAATATTTTATATTGATTGCAGGAGGAAAAATGGAATAACCATGTTAAATTTAGCGGACCACGACTCCATGAGTGGGGAACATGTTGGAACTACCTCTAAGATGATTGTTACAAGTGGAAAATTAGTGATTTGGCCATTACCGACCCTTAAAAATCAGGGATTTAGAAAGCTGCGAAAATTCCCAAGGGACGGAAAAAGACCTAGGCAAATTGATAAATAGCATATGTGAGGAGGCAGGACACTGCCAAGTATGATGAGAAAGCAATTATTGATTTTTACTTGCTTTTATGAACACTACTGAGTGAGTGTGAGGCAAGAGGAATCTACTGGAATTGAAGGACATTGCTGAGGAGGAGTCTCCAAGTTTGCTCTCATGGATTCATGGTCAGGCTAGGGGGTGAATCGTGCAAGTGATTTTTGGGTGCCCTATTCTATGGTTGGGAGGAACGTGGTTGTTCCATTTACCTTTCAGCGAATTGATTCAGATATGTTAAATTCCTCATGATGTTCTTGAATGATTTTGGGTCTCTGATATTATGCATCTGTTGGTGTTAAGTTGAAATAATTTCCATGTATGATATATGTTCGATTGTATGAAGTTTACAGTCAAAAGTTAAAATTCCAGGCAGAATTACCTATGTACACCTAAACTTGAAAGAACAGATCTATCTACAGGGGTACGTTTATTTATGTAACTGAAATATTAGGAATATCTATCCATAAATAATTGGAGTTGAGCAAGTCTGTATCTATGTTACATATCAACCTATATATATATATATATATATATATATATATATATATATATATATATATATATATATATGTGATTACAGTTTATGATCTGTTGTAGCAATGAATGTATCTGTATGGTCTCTGTATGTTATATATTGGATAATCATCTATTCTATTAAATAATATACTTATATTACTACTATATTGGTGTCCCTTTGTCATCACAGGTTCCATGTACAAGTGTACGGGTTTATAAACAACATATATTGTTTGTAGTAGTAATAGAATCGAATCTGGACAGTGAACGAAAATACAAAACTATTGTGTTTTAGTTGTGCTTAGGATAGATCTATTATGCTCGAAGCATTAAATTCATCATGCAATTTTCGAAACTTCAAGTCCTGGAAAATATTCTACCTGTCATGAGATCATCATGAGTCATACAACTTTAAGGATAATTTTTGTAGTGTATTTTCAAACCTGTGTAAACATTTGTAGGAAACTACAAAGAATTTCAGAAGTATTATATCCATTTTAACTGTATCGATTTAAAGCCCCATTGATTTAATAAGGGGTTTACGAAGTATAAAATATTCTTATGACTACAGTTATGAATATACATATGTAAATGTTCATTTAGTAATCATTATAACAGATGGCATAGAATTAGTAGCATACAATTATAAAGGAATACGCCAGAATCAAAACACAGAGACATAATTCACGTTACACTGATAAATCTCAGACTCTTCTTAATACCTAAGGCTTAGATTCTGGATGCACCGACTTGACAAGAAAAAAATTAACTCAGACATTCGTACGTTTGGAAAACAAGGTATTTAGTTCTAGGAAAAGGAATTGAAGTACACTCAGATTGAACACAAAAGAAGGATAGGTCTAAACTATTACAGACCCAAGATAAAACATTACAAGAGAAAACGCAAGTGTTTTTATTTACCAACACGCTTATAGGTATGTCGAGGATCTACGATGCCAAAAACAAATTGAGATAAGGCTATAAGAGATGGAAATAAAACACCATTCACAATTCATTTCATTTCAGAAATGTCGAGAAAATAGTCCCAGTATAGGGAAGAAATCAGTCATACTTTTCCTTCGACTAATTCTTAATACAAGTCATAGTAAGAAATCAATTTAATCTTTGGGTAATTGTACAAAATTTAAAGTTGACTCTCAAAACTCGACTGTGAGAAGGAGTAACGAAGTTAAAAGCTAACACACAGTGAACCAATTACAGAAATGGTTCCTTAGTTGAATTCTTCTACCATTAACTGTCTAGGCCTTCTTAGTAGGGGAAAAATGGAACCCAAGTACCTATTAATGGGGGGTGAAATATCTGTGTGTGTGTCCTCGCATGGTCAAAACCCCTGCACAGAGTTGCGAGGAACACCCTTAATTTTTGTTCAACAAAAATACAAATAAAATAAAAAAAAGGAAATGAGTAACATTAGGAAAGACTTCACCAAAGTAGTACTTAACTTAAGTGGAGGGATATGATATCGAAAGGAGATGCATAATTCTCCATACCTAGAAGGGGAGGAGTATTCCTAGACTTCCTAGTGGGTACCCTTGAAAAACCAAAGGGGTCCATCATTATCATTAAGAATCAATGAATGTCTGAAACAAAGAACCAATACACGAATCCTGGAACATGACCAAATTGCATAATAAGCATAAAGTCAAGAACCATCTTACAGAAATATAAAGAAACAATAGAACATAACCAATGATCTATCTAACACTCTGCAAATAAGTTTTAAGGAAATGCAGGGTCAACATGATGCCAAATCCCCAAACGCGCATGCCTTGTAAGATGCTCGAAAAGAGGCCCACACGGGTGTAGACAGATTGGCAAGTGCTGTGTAAATGGAAGGAAATTTGTAAATGAAGTCTCATGTTCGATTCTCACCCGGACTTACTCGTGCGCCATTCTTGCGGGATGGGTGGTTGCACCTCGGGTTATAGTGATAGTTGCCTGGGGATCGACCCCATGTCACGCGAGTACGAGAACCGCGAGTTGCCGATTCCCCCAGTAAAAAAAAAAAAAAAGATGCTCGGAAAGAGTAAAGGGGGCATGCAAAACATAACCCGAACATATTTAACTTCAGTCAGAGTATAATCCCTCCTTAAGAGTTTGGCCAACTACTATTTATTTCTGGGAGACTCTCAAATAAGGAAAAATTACAGTCTTATGAATTATTGAGGAGTATTAGGAGAACAGTGATAGATGAACCCCTTTTCTTTTCACAACCCGGATAGAAATAACTTGCTAGAGGGATTCCAAAATCATGGAAAAAATAGGTTTAGCCTACGGGAATGTATAAGACTCTAACCCATTTAAACATATGATTTCTTTTTCGATGAAGCATAACCTGGAATAGTAACAAAAAGAACGGTGAGTATAGGAGGACAGAAAGAAGGGCCTATGAGAAATAAACAAGATAATACCATAACAGTAAGATGAAAAAGGACAAAAGAAATCCTACAGTAAAATTATTATTTTAGGATAGATACTTACCGAACAGGAGAAATATGGGAGATTCTCCAAGCCACCATGCCCCATGCACAGTAAGGTCAAGAAACAGAGGAAAATGAAGGATTCAACTTAGAGTAGATTGACACAAAGATGAAAATGAATCATGGATGCTACCTTAAAACATGAGCCCCGTGCATATTGAATGTGATGGGTATGACATGGAAATGCACCATGTGACAGTAGTAAAGTGGAGTGATCGGGTTGGATGAGGGTACAGGGTGACTCTCGTTTCCCCTCCACCTCCATTAATGGTTGGAAAGAAAATTAAATTCGACTGACAATACATCTAGTCACATTTAATAAATTAAGAGAACAAGTGAGGATCTCCTCAAAACCCTTTTACTACTAGTTTATTTAGTGTCGGTGGTTAGAGTTAGTTAAGCTTGGAAAGGATTAATCAACTTCCACCTTAGGGTTCATTTCCAACTAAGTAGTTTATTGGGTTATGAACTCTCAGTCAATAAAATAATTTCCATGGAATCCCTCAAAGTCCGTGGTCACCTTTATCAAAAGAAAAACCAACAAATCCAACGTTAGAGAAAATATTTTGACCCCCTTCCTTGTGTCTCTAAAGTTCTCGGGGTCTTGAAGTTTAGGCTTGTGTGCATGTATGAAGGTGGATGTTAAATAAGAGGTTGGAATCCTAAGTACCATGCCTATTTCTATTTTCCACATTACTACAAAGTTTGTAACATTTAACCACTTACAAAGACGAGTATAACTTAAATGAGTATTGAAGAATAAACACTAGACTATGGACCTATAATGTTAGGAAAAGGAAATTGAATACACAAGGTATCACGGTTTTAAATATTAAGGATTAATCCCTTTATTATAAATCTATCATATAGACTTAGAGAGTAATTCTCTTAGAAGAAATTTTTTTTATGACAAAATGGAGGTTTATTACAGAACCCCTGTGCAGTTTGGACTGGAGAGAAATAGAAATTCAAAACAGAGCCGTCACTCAGGTAAAGGTGCAATGGACGCACTTTAGTTCTGAGGAGGCCACTTGGGAGTTGGAGGGATATTTGTAGAAATCTCATCCAATCCTGTTCCAAGGAAGGGATGAACACTGAGGACAATGTTTTACTGAAGGGGGAAAGGATGTGACATCCCAAAAAAATAAAGTACTTTTGAAATTTAAATTTGTTGGAAATTTATTCCGTTTTTAGTAAATCCGAATTTGGAAAAAATTTTCCATTTATGGAAATTCCGAATTTTGAATTTGATAATTGTAATTAATTATTATGAATATTGTTTTGGAGACTTGATTTGACCCAACTAACTATTTGACTATGACACTTGTATGAAAAAAAAATATTTTATATTGATTGCAGGAGGACTAATGGAATAACCATGTTAAATTTAGTCGACCATGACTCCATGAGTGGGGAACATGTTGGAACTACCTCTAAGATGATTGTTACAAGTGGAAAATTAGTGATTTGGGCATTACCAACCCCTAAAAATCAGGGAATTAGAAAGCTGCGAAAATTCCCAAGGGAGGGGAAAAGACCTAAGCAAATTGATAAATAGCATATGTGAGGACGCAAGACACTGCCAAGTATGCTGAGAAAGAGATTATTGATTTTTACTTGTTGTTATGAACACTATTGAGTGAGTGTGAGGCAAGAGGAATCTACTGGAATTGAAGGACATTGCTGAGGAGGAGTCTCCAAGTTTGCTCTCATGGATTCATGGTCAGGCTAGGGGGTGAATCGGGCAAGTGATTTTTGGCTACCCTATTCTATGGTTGGGAGGAACGTGGTTGTTCCCTTTGTCTTTCAGTGAATTGGTTCAGATATGTTAAATTCATCCTTCTATTCTTGAATGATTTTGCGTATATGATATTATGCATCTGTTGGTGTTAAATTGAAATAATTTCCATGGATGATATAAGTTCGATTGTATGAAGTTTACAGTCAAAAGTTAAAATTCCAAGCAGAATTACCTATGTACACCTGAACTTGAAAGAACAGATCTATCTACAGGGGTACAGATCTATCTATTGGTGACCCTTTGTCATCACAGGTTCCCCGTACAAGTGTACGGGTTTATAAACAACATATGTTGTCTGTAGTAGTAATAGAATTGAATCTGGACAGTGAACGAAATTACAAAACTATTGTGTTTTACTTGTGCCTAGGATAGATCTATTCTGCTCTAAGCATTAAATTCATCATGCAATTTTCGAAACTTCAAGTCCTGGAAAATATTCTACCTGTCATGAGATCATCATGAGTCATACAACTTTAAGGATCATTTCTGTAGTGGATTTTAAAACCTGTGTAAACATTTGTAGGAAGCTGCAACTGCAAAGAATTTCAGAAGTATTATATCCATTTTAACTGTATCGATTTAAAGCCCCATTGATTTAATAAGGGGTTATGAAGTATCAAATAAACTTATGACTAAAGTTATGAATATACATATGTAAATGTTCATTCAATAATTGTTATAACAGATGGCATAGAATTAGTAGCATGCAATTGTAAAGGAATATGCGAGAATCAAAAAACAGAGACATAATTCACGTTACACTGATAAATCTCAGACTCTTCTTAATACCTAAGGCTTAGATTCTGGCTGCACCAGCTTGACAAGAAAATGATTAACTTAGACATTCGTATGTTTGGAAAACAAGGTATTTAGTTCCAGGAAAAGGAATTGGAGTACACTTGGATTGAACACAAAAGAAGAATAGGTCTAAACTATTACAGACCCACGATAAAACATTACAAGAGAAAACAAAAGTGTTTTTTTTTACCAACACGCTTATAGGTATGCCGAGGATCTACGATGCCAAAAACAAATTGAAGTAAGGATACAAGAGATGGAAATAAAACACCATTCACAATTCATTTCATTTCAAAAATGTCGAGAAAACAGTCCGAGTATAGGGAAGAAATCAATCATACTTTTCCTTCGACTAATTCTTAATACAAGTCATAGTAGGAATTCGATTTAATGTTTGGGTAATTATACAAAATTTAAAGTTGACTCTCAAAACTCGACTGTGAGAAGGAGTAATGAAGTTAAAAGATAACACACAGTGAACCAATTACAGAAATGGTTCCTTAGTTGAATTCTTCTACCATTAACTCTGTAGGCCTTCTTAGTAGGGGAAAAATTGAACCCAAGTACCTATTAATGGGGGCTGAAATCTCTGTGCGTGTGTCCTCGCATGGTCAAAACCCCTACACAGATTTGCGAGGAACACCCTTAAGTTTTGTTCAAAAA
The DNA here is from genome assembly GCA_009831015.1 of Picea engelmannii. Classification (NCBI taxonomy): domain Eukaryota; kingdom Viridiplantae; phylum Streptophyta; class Pinopsida; order Pinales; family Pinaceae; genus Picea; species Picea engelmannii. The sequence goes on from ML776923.1 coordinate 1,407,464, forward strand.
AAGTACAAATAAAATAAATAAAAAGGAAATGAGTAACATTAGGAAAGAGTTCACCAAAGTAATACTTAACTTAAGTGGAGGGATATGATATCGAAAGGAGTTGCATTATTATCCAGACCTGGAAGGGGAAGAGGAGTCCTAGACTTCCTAGTGGGTACCCTTGCAAAACCAAAGGGGTCCATAATTAGCGTTAAGAATCAATGAATGTCCGAAACAAAGAACCAATACACGAATGCTAGAACATGACCAAATTGCATAAGCATAAAGTCAAGAACCATCTTATAGAAATATAAAGAAACAATAGAACAGAACCAATGATCTATATAACACTCTGCAAATAAATGTTTAGGAAATGCAGGGTCAACATGATGCCAAATCCCCAAACACACATGCCTTGTAAGATGCTCAGAAAGAGTAAAGGGGGCATGCAAAACATAACCCGAACATCTTTAACTTCAATCAGAGTATAATCCCTCCTTAAGGGTTTGGCCAACTACTATTTATTTCTAGGAGACTCTCAAATAAGGAAAAATTATAGTCTTATGAATTATTGAGGAGTATTAGGAGAACAGTGATAGATGAACCCCTTTTATTTTCACAACCCGGATAGAAATAACTTGCCAGAGGGATTCTAGAATCATGGAAAAAATAGGTTTATCATACAAACATGTTTAAGACTCTAACCCATGTAAACATATGATTTCTTTTTCGAGGAAGCATAACCTAGAATAGTAACAAAAAGAACGGCGAGTACAGGAGGAGAGAAAGAAGGGCCTATGGGAAACAAACAAGATAATACCAGAACAGTAAGCTGAAAAAGGACAAAAGAAATCCTACAGTTAAATTATTATTTTAGGATAGATACTTACCGAATAGGAGAAATATGGGAGATGCTCCAAGACACCATGCCCCGTGCACAGTAAGGTCAAGAAACAGAGGAAAACACAAGATTCAACTTAGAGTAGATTGACACAAAGATGAAAATGAATCATGGTTGCTACCTTAAAACACGAGCCCCGTGCATATTGAATGTGATGGGTATGATGAGGAAATGCACCATGTGACAGTAGTGAAGTGGAGTATTCAGGTTGGATGAGGGTATAGGGTGACTCTCGTTTCCCCTCCACCTCCATTAATGGTTGGACAGAAAATTAAATTTGACTAACAATACATCTAGTCACATTTAATAAATTAAGCGGACAAGTAAGGATCTCCTCAAAACCCTTTTACTACTAGTTTAGTTAGCACTAGTGGTTGGAGTTAGTTAAGCCTAGAAAGGATTAATCAACTGCCACCTTAGGGTTCATTTCCAACTAAGTAGTTTATTGGGTTACGAACTCTTAGTCAATAGAATAATTTCCATGGAATCCCTCAAAGTCCATGGTCACCTTTATCAAAAGAAAAACCAGCAAATCCAACGTTAAAGAAAATATTTCGACCCCCTTCCTTGTGTCTCTAAAGTTCTCGAGGTCTTGAAGTTTAGGCTTGTGCGCGTGTATGAAGGTGGATGTTAAATAAGAGGCTGGAATCCTAAATACCAGGCCTATGTCTATTTTCCGCATTACTACAAAGTTTGTAACATTTAACCACTTACAAAGACGAGTATAACTTAAATGAGTATTGAAGAATAAACACTAGACTATGGACCTATAATGTTAGGAAAAGGAAATTGAATACACAGGGTATCACGGTTTTAAATATTAAGGATTAATCCCCTTATTATAAATCTATCATATAGACTTAGAGCGTAATTCTCTTAGAAGAATTTTTTTTTATGACAAAATGGAGGTTTATTATAGAACCCCTGTGCAGTTTGGACTGGAGAGAAATAACACTTCGAAACAGAGTCGTCACTCAGGTAAAGGTGCAATGGAATCACTTTATTCCTGAGGAGGCCACTTGGGAGTTGGAGGGAGATTTACAGAAATGTTATCCAATCATGTTCCAAGAAAGGAATGAACACTGAGAAAAGTGTTTTATTGAAGGGGGAAAGGATGTCACATCCCCAAAAATAAATTCTTTTTGAATTTGAAAATTGTTAGGAAAATTATTCCATTTTTGGTAAATTTGAATTTTGAAAATATTTGTCATTTATGGCAATTCTGAATTTTGAATTTGGTAAATTGTAATTAATTATTATGATAGTTGGGTAGAAATCTGATTTGACCCAACTAACAATTTGAATATGACACTTGTATGAAAATAGAATATTTTATAATTATTGCAGGAGGACAAATGGAACAACCATGCTAAAATCAGCTGACCATGGCTCCATGAGTAGGGAACATGTTTGAACTACCTCACAGATGATTGTTACAAGTGGAAAACCAGGGATTTGGCCATTGGTAGCCCCTGAAAATTGGCTATTTAGAAAGGTGCGAAAATTCCTAAGGGAGGAAAAAGACCTAGGCAAAAAGATTGTTTTTGATATATAGCATATGTGAGGAGGCAGGATGCTACCTAGTATGCAGGGTACTTTGTACTTTCTTTTATGAGCACTAATTGTTGAGTGTGAGGCAAGGAGAAGAATACTGACAGAGGAAGAAATTGTTGAAGAAGAAATTTCAAGTTCGCCTTCATAGATTCATGGTCAGGCTAGGGGGTGAATAGGACAAGTGATTTGGTTGCCCTATTCTACGGTTGGGAGGAATGTGGTTGTTCCCCTTGTCTTACCACAAATTGATTCAGATAAGTTATTCTACTCTTTCTCTCATTAAATGTTATGATCATTGATAGATATGCATTTTGTTTGCTTCTATGAATGAGTTCTAGTCGAATGTTGTTGTGATTAGAGACTAACCAAATACCTCCTAGTCATCAATTAGGAATGGATTATTTCTATTGGAACATCGTGCTGAGTAAATACTAATGTCATTGGATGTATTAATGGGAATAACTATTCCTATAGAATTTTGTTACTCCTATAATAGGATAAACTGTAGGCTAAATTGAAGGAAGATGGATTACTTATGCATAAAAATATAATTTATGTTCCTAGTTCGAGAGAACATGGAAATTTTGTATTAAAATAAATTCATAATGTTCCATATGCTGAACATCCCGGCTACAAGAAATTAATTGTAGCAGTAAGAAGCCAATTATTTTGGCCAAGAATAAAGAAATATGTTGTTTATTACATTTCCATATGTATAGAATGTCAGAGAGTGAAGCCTAAGCATAAACACCCAACGAGTTTGTTACAACCATTAGTAATTCCATATAATAAATGGGAAGTGGTAACCATTGATTTTATAACTAAATTTCCCACGACAACAAGGCAACATGATTCAATAATGGTATTGGTTGATAAATTGAGAAAGGATTCTCATTTTTTTCTAGTAAAAATGACTCATACAACAACTAATATTGAATAAATTTACATGAGGGAGATTCTTAGGTTGCATGGGATACCTGAGGAAATTGTTTTTGACTAAATTACAAAGTTTAGTTCAATTTATGGAGGGATTATTTAAAGGATTTGGTACAAATATGAAATTTCGAACAACATACCGTCCATAGTCAGATGACCATATAGAGAGATTCAACCAAGTAATTGAAGACATGTTGATAATGTATGTGATGGATAAGCCATCTAAATGGGAAGATTACTTGCACCTGGTTGAGTTTTCCTATAATAATGGGTATCAATATTTATTGAAAATGAATCCATTTGAAGCTTTGTATGGTAAGAAATGAAATTGTAATGTACCTCAAAAACTGTCACAATTTTTTTTCTTTTTTTGTACAATTTTCCTTGCATAGTTTCAAGATTCAAGCAATTAAGTCTTCTGTTATAAAGCTTGAGTCTGAAAGTTTGTTAGAGACCTTACTATCGTTGATTTTCTTTACTATGCAACTTAAACATTCCTACTCGATGACACAATGAGTCTATACTCCCTTCAATGTTATAAAAAGTCTTGTAAGAAAAATACCAATATTTTCTTATTTGATGATGTCTATAACACCAGCACAAGTTTACCTATATGAGTGACTTATAAATAGGTTTGTTACTTCCATACCTCCAATCAAGGAAAGATTCTCCAATCAACACACATCAACTCCCGAAATCGTGAAAGATGACCATCATTTCAAGATTTCGGAATTCAGAAATTCATGAATACAACAGCTAATATCAATAGATACAAACCTCTTAAATGCGAAACAAAGGAAAGGTTGGACTAGCGCTTCAAATTTTTGGGGTTTCGGGTTTCGAAACTTCGTGAGTTCAAGTGTCCCAAACTTCAACATATACGAACTTCCAAAATGTGAAAAGGAAAAGTGGGGCCTGCATTTCGGGGTTTTGGGGTACGGGACTTCGTGATCTCAAGTACCCAAACAACAACATATGCAAACTTTCAAATGCGAAAAAGGAAAAGTGGGGCCTGCATTTTGAGGTTTCAGGGTTCGAGACTTCGTGAGTTCTAGTGCCCAAACATCAACATAAACAAACTTCCGAAATGCGAAAAAGAAACATGCCCAACACTTTGGGATTTTAGGATTCAAAATCCCCTGACTTCAAAAACAAAAACATCAAACACAAACAATTCCCAAAATTATGAAAAGGAACATGGACTAACATTTCGGGATTTTGGGATTTGGGGTTTCGGGGTTTTCAAATGTCAAACATCCAACATAAACAAACTTTCGAAAAGAATAAAAAAGGAGAAGGTGGGACACGTATTTCGAGGTTTTGGGGTTCATAACTTCCCGAGTTCCGATGTCCAAACATCATCATAACCATATTTTTTAAATGCGAAAAGGAAAAGTGGGGCCCACATTTTGGGGTTTCCTGGTTTTCATACTTAACATACAACAATTCCTATATTGCGAAAAAAAAAGAACTAATATTTCAGGATTTCGAGATTGAGGGTTTTGGAGTTTGCAACTACCAAACAAAAACACACAACAACTCTCGAATTCTGAAAGGTGAAAGGACGTGGGACCAACACTTCAGGGTTTCAGGGTTTGGAAAGGCAAGGGAACTTCACATAAGTGTAACCCGCAAGTCCCGAATGACGAAATTCAGATTATATTCATAGCTCTAAGAATTTTGCCTTGTACTGGTATTCTTACTTTTGTTCTGTGAAAATAGTAGGGGTAGAAGGATTCTATATCTGTTTACCCGACAAAATTTCGAAAATCTAAACTTATGAATTTATACGCACAGAAGGGCACAAAGGATAAAATTTTATGTATAAGGTAAATTCTATAATATTCCTTTAGAGCCTCTTTTAATCAAAGCATTAAACATCAACAGTACTAGATTTGTGCATCTATGTAAATGAATGATTAATAATATCATTCCATGAGAGATTTGGTCATTATAAATGATGTTCTGAGGGATCTGAGTTTGGTTTCCTCAGAATTTATCTATAGAGAGGATCTGCCTCATTGACATTAATCTCCTCCTTTCCTTACTTACTTCCTGAAATATAATTACAGATTTCCTTCACATATAATCCCCACAACAAACAAAAGTAAAAATGTTACAGTTCTGATTTAATCAATACAATGCAGCAGAAAAATCATTCAGACACATAATGGACATCATTCCAATTCTGATTTAATATGATATAAAAATAAAACATAGCCATTCAAAATAGAGAGGGGTAAATCAACATATCTAAATCCTGTCCACGGGAAGAAAAAGGGAACAACCACGTTCCTCCCAACCATAGAATAGGGAAGCCAAATTCACTTGCCTAGTTCACCCCCTAGCCTGACCATGAATCCATGAGGGCGAACTTGGAAACTCCTCCTCAACAATGTCCTTCAAATTCCAACAGTTATCCTCTTGCCTCATGCTTACTCCACAGTGCTCATAACAACAAGGAGATTCTGTTTTAGCAATATCCTCTTGACTCACACTCAATCCATAGTGTTCATAACAACAAGAGAGCTCAGAAATCCTTTCCCAGCATACTTGGCAACATCCTGCCTCCTCGCATATGCTATTTATTAATTTTGCCTAGGTCTTTTCCCTCCTTTAGGGATTTTCGTAGCTCTCTTAATCCCTGATTTTCAGGGGCTACCAGTGGCCAAATCTCTAATTTTCCACTTGTAACCATCAGCCCAGAGGCAGTTCCAACTTGTTCCCCACTCATGGAGTCATGGTCAGTTGATTTTTAACATGGTTGTTCCATTTTTCCTCCTGCAGTTAATATAAATATTTTGTTGTGATACAAGTTTCATAGTCAAATAGTTAGTTGGGTCCAAATAGATCTCTGCCCAATAGTGACAATAATTAAATACAATTATTAAATTCAAAATCTAAAATTGCCATAAATGGAAAAAAAATTCCAGATTCAAATTTGCCAAAAACATAAATAAATTTCCAGCACACAAAAATAAAAAATATTTTATTTTGGGGGGATGTCACATCCTTTCCCCCTTTAGTAAAACACTGTCCTCAGTGTTTGTTCCTTTCCTAGAATAGGATTTGATGAGATTTCGGCAAATCTCCCTCCAATTCCCAAGTGGCCTCCTCGGGACTAAAGTGTTTCCATTGCACCTTTACCTGAGCGATGGCTCTGTTCTGAAGTACTATTTCTCTCTGGTCCAGAATAAGCAGGGGTTCCACCTAGAACTCACCTTTGGGTTCCACTTGCACCAAGTTCCAATCAGTCATATGAGTAGGGTCATGAATATAATTTTTCAACAAAGAAACATGAAATACATTATGAATTCTTAGGTTAGATGGAAGTGAAAGCTGATATGCTACGAGTCTAATTTGAGCTGGTATCTCGAAGGGCCCACAAAACCTAGGTGCCAACTTTGCACAGTTTCCCAACTTTAGCAAGATTTTTCAGGCTTTGACCTTCAAATAAACATGGTCTCCCACTTGAAATTCCAAGTGTCATGTTTTTTTATCTACATAGCTCTTCTGTCTGTCTTGTGCTTCTTTCAAGTTCTGTTGTACTTTCTTTACCATGTTCTCCATTTCTTGTAGCATCTCTGGTCCAACCATGAGTCTGTCAGCCAGGTTATCCCATCTAATTAGAGTTGTACACTTTCTGCTATACAGTATTTTGAAAGGGCTCAACTTAGCCGAAGTTTTGTATCCATTGTTATATGCAAATTCTACCAAGTGTAGGTAGTCTTCCCACTTGTTCGGCTTTGTTCTTACATACATGAAGAGAATATCCTCTATGATTTGATTTTTCCTTTCAGTCTGTCCATCTATTTTTGGATGATAACTCATATTGAAATTCAAATTAGTATTTATCCCTACAAACAATTCGTTCCAAAAAGAGGATGTGAATTTTACGTCTCTATCTGAAATCACCATTTTAGGAATACCATGCGGTCTAAAAATTTCTTTCATGAATATTTCAACAATGTTAATAGCTTTAAAATTAGACTTTATAGGAATAAAGTGTGCAGACTTACTGAGTTTATCGATTACAACCATGATTGAATCTTTTTGCTTCTAAGTTTTAGAAAAACCTGTTATAAAGTCCAACGATATGGTCTCCCATTTCCATTCTAATACTGGTAATGGCTGTAATAGGCCGGTTGGATGTTGGTGTTTGGCCTTAACCTGCTGACAATATTGGCAACTAGCCAAGTACTCTGCTGCTTCGCCCTTCATATTAGGCCAGTAAAATAGTTTTATGAGTTTTTTTATTGTTTTCTAGTAACCTGGATGGCCAGAGTATGGTTTCTTATGCACTTCGTCTAAAATAGTTAATTCTAGCTCTACTGAATCTGGTATGTAAAGTCTGTTTTTAAATCTTAACAGTACCTTCTTGTCGATACTTGTATCTGGTTTATCTGAGTTTGTGATACTATTTTGAAATTCTACCATTATCTTAGTGTAATTTCCATCGTTGAGACTTACCGCTTTTACTCTTTGTTCCAGATCACTTTCTGCCCTGCTGATATTTATCTCAAATAACCCATGGACTCTTCTTCTTAAGGAATCTACTACTTTATTTTCCTTTCCCTTGATATGTCTGAACTCAAAGTTGAATTCCCTCAAGAAGGTTAGCAACCTTGCTTGTCTTCCATTAAGGTTTGGTTGGTTAAAAAAACATTTCACTCTGCTATTATCCTTCAATAGTAAGAATTTCCTACCCATTATATAGTGTCGCCACATTTTTAAGGCATGTATTACTGCTGCCAATTCTAAGCAATGAGCGACATAATTTCACTTGTGTTCCTTTAATCATGTGCCCTTCCTGAGTTAGAACGCCACCTAGTCCCTCTTTACTTGCATCAACGCATACTATGAAGTCTTTATCAAGGTTTTCTACCTTCAAAATGGGCGCTAATGTCAATAATTATTTTATCTTGTTAAAACTGTCTTGACACTTTTGCGACCAGTTAAAATTGGTCCCTTTCTTTTGTAATGACGTGATAGGGTAGGCTATCTTGGAGAACCCTTCTATAAATCTGCGATAATATCCGGTGATTCCCATGAATGACCGGATATCTACCACATCCTTAGGCTCTGTCCATTCCATGATGGCCTTTATCTTTTCCGAGTCTACGACAATACCTTTCGAGGAAATGACATGTCCTAAATATTGTGTTTCTTTTTTATAAAAATAACATTTGTCGAATTTTGCGTATAGTTTGTGTTTCCTTAGTGTTTGCAGAACTATTCGTAAGTGTTTATCATGTTCCTCCTTCGTTTTAGAATAGACTAGAATATCGTCGATAAATACTACTACAAACTTTTCTAAGTATTGACTGAAAATGTTGTTCATCAAGCACATAAATGTGGTTGGTGCATTAGTGAGTCTGAAAGGTATGACTACAAACTCATAGTGTCTGTATCTTGTTCGAAAAGTTATTTTGTTTATGTCCTGGTCCTTTATCCTAACTTGATGATAACCAGATCGTAAATCCAATTTTGAGAAGATCTTGGCCCCACCAACTTGATCGAACAGATCATTTATCCTGGGTAAGGGGTATTTTTTCTTAATGGTCACTTTTTTCAGTTGTCTATAATCAATACATAGTCTTAGTGTACCATATTTCTTTTCCACAAAGAGGACTGGAGCTCCCCATGGTGAGACACTTGGTCTGATATACTCTTTGTCCAACAATTCTTGTAATTGTATTTTTAATTCTGTCAGTTCTGGTAGACTCATTTGGTAGGGTGATTTTGAGATAGGGGTTGATCTGGGTAGTAATTCTATGGAGAAATCTATTTCTCTCCTAGGAGGCAATTCCGATATCTCATCAACAAACATGTCTCTGAATTCACGTAGGACAGCAAAATCTTCTAACTTGGACTTATCTTATTTTTCTAATAGATTCATTACTTGGATGGCATAGACTTGACATCCCTTTCTAATACATTTCTTGAATTGCATCGCTGAAACTTGTCTGACTGACACAGGTTTTGGTATGCCTTGGGCTATTCTAATAGTGCCAAAATTATCTTTGTAGCTAAGTATCTTTGTATAACAATCTAGTACTGCTTTCTGTTGTTCCAACCAATCCATCCCGATAATCATATCTTAAGATCCTAGTGGTAGGATGTTCAGATTGGTCCTTATCTTTTGACCATCTAAGATGAACTCTAGATCAAAAATAAAATCAACTACTTTTCTTTTAGTACCTATGGCTAGTTGTACAAGCCACGATTTTTCGTTCTTTTGTTTCTTAAGTTTATTCAACTCTACTACGTTGGGAGTAATATAACTTAATGTAGCTCCAGGGTCAATTAAAATAGAAATTCAAGTGTCATGGATTTTATCTTCGACTTCTACCACCGAGGATTGGTGGTCAGCTTGTCGACCATCTATGGCTACATTTATCCGATGCAGACTTTTGCCCATGTCACCCACTGTCGAGGCTTCCTGCAAATTGTGAATAATAGTTATGTTTCTTGCAATTAAACGTGGACAGTTCATCATTATATGAGGCTCTCCACACTCCCAACACTTTAATGACTCACGGGAGTTGTCCCCAATATTCTTCATTCCCAGATTTACTGGTTTACCACTACCTTGCATATTCAGATGATTGGAGTGAAAATCCTTCCTTGGGAAACGTTTTGCTACATTCCAATAAGGAGCTAGCTAGTATTGCTTCTTCCGTTGGTTTATTCCATCTTAGTTCTTATCCTTCTAGGTCTTGGGAAACTCTACCCATTGTTTATACTGGTCATAACACATTCATGCCTTCCTGAATGCCTCACTCAAGGATTTGGGGTTGTCAAACTCAATTCTGTCTCTGTAGGACTGTGGTAAATAGCTTAACAATCATTAGATTTTTACCTTATACTCCTGGATGTATGGTACGAACCTTAGTAGTTCCAAAAATTTATTTATAAATTCCTCCATCATTATTTTTTCAAGTCGTAACTCATAAAAAAATTTCGTCTTCCTTTCATAATAGCTTTCAGAAAGGTATTGTTTCTTGAAATACTTCTTGAAGTCAGACCATTCCAACTGTTTCTCCTTTAGGACCTTGGCCAATTTTAGGTCCTTCCACCAAATGATGGCCCTCCCCTTTAGATTGTAGATGGCCATTATGACCTTCATGTTGCTAGAATAGTTGTAGATTTGGATGTATTTTTTGATGTCTAACAACCATGCCTCAGCTTCTTCTCCCATCCTAGACTCTCCATCAAAAGTAGTTGGTTTAATCTTTTTAAATTCTCCTTCAAGGTGGTCTGTTTGTTTTATTTTTTTGTCTGGTATGGTTTTTTCTTCAGCTGAAGGTGTCCCTTCAGACAAACTGTCTCTTTTTTTTATTTTTTCACCAGAATTCTTGGAGTCCCTTTTGTTGACCTCTTCCTCAGTGTTATCATCTTTTGGGATTTTCTTGGTTACTATACTATGCAACAAGACTTCATTTATCTCTTGCTATTCCTGCTGTGCCTTCTTCAATTTTTCATTGTCAGCCTTGAAAACCTGTAGTTCAACAATAAGGTTTCTCATTGTTTCCAACACCTTTGTGGGTGAGCTTCCATCACTGTTCTGTCTTGGATCTCCAGGAGGTCCTTGTTGTGGATTCTCTTCCACCTTGATTTCTGCACCTTCTTGGGTTGCTATTATTCAATACAAAGTAGAAAAGATTTCTATTTGTAATCCACAAGATTTATTAGTTTTTTCATAAATCAAAATATATACTAAGCAATTAATGTGGCCATTCAGGCCCAGTGTTGTAACTTTTTCTCTGATACCATATGTAATGTACCTCAAAAACTGTCACAATTTTTTTTGTTTGTTTGTACAATTTTCCTTGCATAGTTTCGAGGTTCAAACAATTAAGTCTTCTGTTATAAACCTTGAGTCTAAAAGTTTGTAAGAGACCTTACTGTCATTGATTGTCTTTACTATGCAACTTAAACCTTCCTACTCGATGACACAATGAGTGTATACTTCTCCCTTCAATGTTATTCAAAGTCTTATAAAAAAAATACCAATATTTTCTTATTTGATGATGTCTATAACACCAGTACAAGTTTAACTATATGAGCAACTTGTAAATAGGTCTATTAGTTCCATACCTCGAATCGGGGAAAGATTCTCCAATCAACACACATCAACTCCCGAAATTGCAAAAAGTGACCAGCATGTCGTGATTTCTCAAGTACAACAGCCATTGTCAATGCACAACAATTCCCGAAATTGTGAAACGTGACCAGCATTTTGGGATTTCAGAGTTTGAGATTTCACAAATGCAATAGCTAACATCAACACACAACAACTCCTGAAATCACGAAAGGTGACCAGCATTTCAAGATTTCAAAGTTCAGAAATTTGTGAATACAACAGCTAATATCAACAGATATAAACCTTCGAAATGAGAAACAAAGGAAAGGTTGGACTAGTGCTTTGGAGTTTCGGGGTTTCATGGTTACGAACTTCGTGAGTTCAAGTGTCCCAAACTTCAACATATACGAACTTCTTGATGTAGGAGCATCGCTCCATGTCAGCCAACCAGCCAGCCAGCCACGTTAGCGCTCATGCATTCATATGCTAAAAGGGAGGCGCAGCCTCATTTGAATTTGAAATGAATGTAAATTTAATGTGCTTAGGCTGTTGAGCCAGGAAATCCATGCCTTTGAGAAGGCATTAGATAGGATCGACTTTAATGCCAAGATTGGTTGAGATCTAGATCCAGGCGCTGGACTAGACAACCATTGATTGTAATTGAATAGGGTAGGTCAACCTGGAGGGAAGCGTTGAGAGCCCCTCAGGTAAAAGAGGCTTGAGATCTCATTTTTGAGGGAGATAAGAAGGGTAGAGTAGAGAAGAGCCGAGAGAGAGCTCAGGAACACCATTGTAAAAATACAGGCATTTGCCATTGTTAATATAACAGAGCAGTTTTTACTGCATTATTCTGTCTTATATGCATGTCTGTGTGTGTTCCATATATATGTTGTGAATGTATGTTATGTGGATTCATTCTGCAGGGGTTTGTGTGATTTCAAGCTTGAGAGGTCTTTGAGGCTTCATACAAGGAGGTTATGATAGGACGCTGAGGGTTCTGAGAGTCGGTGCACTGAGGATGCACTTCTGAACTCTGAGGAGTCAGACAAAGACATGTTGAGGCACAGGATTGGAATCAACAACTCATGAGAAGAATACCTATGAGGTTGTTGAACACCTCCGGAGGTAAGGCTATGTGGCTGAGACACAGTTGTAGACAGAATCGTGGAGGATTCTGTAGAGCTCTCCCAAGTGGGCATTGAGCGTAAGTACGAGGTGCTGAAGGAAGCACTCTGGTGAGAGTTTGAAGATAGAAGTCAGCAGCTCTAAGGAGTTATGAGAATCTCTACTAGGTGGGCATTGAGCGTGTGTGTGCAAGGAGTGCACAGAGGAAGGAACTCTGTTGTGAGTTCTGAAGACTAGAATCACTCAGGATTCTAAGAAGCTCTTCCAAGAGGGCATTGAGCGTGTGTACATTGGTGCACAGGAGAAGATACTCCACCAGGAGGGCGTTGAGAAAGTGTGCAAGCAGACACAGAAGGTGAAGATAACTCTTTGAGTTCTGGAGCTAAAGGAAGAGTCCAAGGAAGGATCTTCACTAGGTTGTTGAACACCCAGAGAGACTCGGCAGGAGGTTTCCTGAGAAGCAAAGAGCCAGGAAGGCATTGTATTCTCCATCTGTGGGAGGAGAAAAACAAAATCCTTCAAGGGGTCTGAGTGTTTATGAAATCTCAGAAGGGATAGCACGGTGTGTGCATGAGAAGACTCTGCAAGAGCGCATATGTCGAAATCCTTTAAGGGTTTGAGGAAGACAAACCGAGGAAGGATAGCGCTTTTATGCACACAGGCGAACTCATAGATTGAGGAGTTCATAGAGGAAAGAAGCCAAGGTCGAGACCTTGGAGAAATCAAAATTCTTCGAAAGTTGGGAAGAAAGCGCAGAAGCTTTGGAGAGAGCAGCATCAGCCACCAGATCGGCAGCAAAGGAAATCTAGAACATTGAGGAGTTTACATCTAGGAGGAGGAGTTTACATCCAGGAGGAGCTCGGGGGAAGCCTACAACAGGAGGAGACCGACAGCTATCGGATCTCACTTGGAAATCCCATAAGCCATCGGATCGGGAGAAGTTGCAAACAGTTTAGCTTCAACAGGAGGAAACAACGACGAGGATCTGGGCCATGCATTCGGGAGCGGACATGTGTCATGAGATTACCCACATCGGGACCTCGGGCACTGGAGGTTGGAAGAAGAAGGCATTCAACTCACGAGTGGCGAGGAGGCGAGAGCTCCGTGTTGTGGGGCCTAGTTGACGTCATCTCGGGATATCGGCACTCGAGAAAGGTGTGGGGCCACAGGAGTCAGTAAGAACACAGGTGGCACCTTGCATCTTGGAAACTCGTGAATAGAAGGGCTGAGAGATTAGTGTCAAGAGTCGCGAGGCACAAGGACAAAAGACTTGATAATTTGGCCACGAAAATCGCGAAGTCGCGAGGGAACGAGGTCACAAGTTTTGACATCTCGGGTAGGACTGTGTGGGCCATAGCAAGCTGGTGAGTGGAAAACAGGTGGCATGAAGACCTCAGGATCTCGCTGTGAGAAGCCCCGAAGTATTGGTGTTAGGATTCGCGAGTTGCGAAGGTCCGAAGTCTTGGCGAGACAAAGGACAGTTGAAAGGTCAACTCTCATGCGCTTCAGCACTTTGGCACATCGGGTGTCGAGAGTTGGAAAACTGAGGGTTCGATATAGCGAGTCGCGAGGCTGCGAGGGAGGTAAGGCCACAAACACAGGAGTAGTGGTCATATGGTGGAATCTTAGCCAGGAGGGCTAGCGCATAGGAGCCGAGAGCTCATCGGTAATTCGAAAACCGGGGATTGGAGAGTATTGTGACTCTCGACAGTGGGAGGTGTGAAACCCTGAACCCCAATAGAGAATCGGGGATAACCACGGTCAAGTGGTGAATACCGTGAGGGTGAGGAAAAGGACCTGTGGATCGGGTATTTTGCAGCATCGATTCCAACAGGAATCTAAAGAGTTGTTTCAGCTCTACAAAACGGGAATTTAATCTATCTTGTGAGCAGGAGGTCAGGGAAAGAGACCCTGCAGGGTGATAGGTTGGACCTCTTTGCATAAAGTGGTATCAGAGCTGATATCTCATCTGTATATTTCAGGCGAGGAGGAGAATGAGGAACTAAAGCACTCTGATACACATCAAGTGGTATCAGAGTGGGATTTTGTTTGTGTATTGCAGATAGAAGAGCAGGAAGAAGACAGAGTGATGGAGACTCTGTAATGATTATTTGTAGGCAGGCAACAGTCAAGAAGACAGTTAGAGAGACTGTAGGATGATGAAGCTGGACACACTCCAGATGCAAAGTGACAGTAGTAGATCTGTCAGGGAGGAAGATAGACATGGCAAGATGGCTACTGAAGGCCATAGGAAGAAGAGAAAGGCAGAAAATCTTCTCGAATGGGATGAAGAAGAGACCCGAAAGCTCTATGAATTAAAAGCAGACATAGAGAAGCTGGAACTGTGGATGAGGCAGGATAAGAAAGCAAAGATTAGATGTGTATACAAATGGCCCATGAAGACGCCAAAAGTGAAATGGCCAGTCAGGGAGCTGATTGTCAAAAGACAACAGAGGCTGTTAAGGAGATGGTTGAGGTATGTTGAAAACCTCAAGGCTATAAAGAAAGAGATGATTGATCACTATTGGCCAGAGACTGGAAATCGTCTCGATGATTGGGATGATGAAGAAGATAAATTGGGATCGTCTGATGATATCAAGGACTACCAGGAGGGCAGAGTAGAAATTCCAAATTGCCAGATGGGCAAGGGAACAGAGATGAGATCGGTTGATGATCTCAAGAACTGCCAGGAGGGAAGAGAAGTAGAAATTTCAGACTGCCAAGAGGACAACCAGTTGATATTAGCCGAGGATCTCACATACTATTAGGTGGACAGCGAGGGAATTTCACATTTCTAGGAGGGCAATGAAAGGAGATCACTGCAGGATCTCGAAGACTGCCAGGAGGGCAGCAGAAGCATCAAAGACTGCCAGAGAGGTAGTGGAAGGGTATTGAACAGCCAGGTGAGAAGAGATGAGAATTTGGTACCATTTGAAGGTCTCATGGACTCAGAGGAGAGTTCAATTTAGCAAGGAGTGCTGATGAAGATGGGATTGGTTGATCTCATGGTCTGCCAGGGAAGCAGCAGATGAAGCATCCCATATTGCCAAGTGGGCAGGGATGAGAAGATGAGACTATCTGTGGGTCTTAGAAACTTAGATGTGAGTTGGAATCAGCTAGAGGAGATGACAGAGTAGATGAGCTCTCAGGGAGATCAGTAGATGCAGCTAACAGAGGAGGATTTGAGTCGTGTGATGATTGGGGGAATTTCAATATTCTTGCCATTTGCCCCAGAGGAGGTAGAAAATTGTATTGCCGATGCAACAATATCAGAGGAACAGTCAACCGTGACTGACAAACAAGAATTGGAGTAGACTTTGGAAGCTTCCCAAGCAGAAGGAGAAAGCAAGCATTATGAGGAATGTCTCAGCATATTCAGCCAGGGAGCTGAAAGGAAAGAAGTTGGAGCGCTGAAGCTAGCAGCAAAAGAAGCTGAGGAGCGAGCAGATAGAATTATCACTCCATGGGAGATGGAGTTGGAGATGCTGGAGGATTGGTTAAACAATCCAAAGCCAGCAAGGGAACTGACAGAAGTTGAGATGTCAGGGAAGATGACTGAACAACAAGTCAGTCAATGGGAGACTACAAAACTAAAGTTTGCAGCAGAGTGGCAACTTGAGGCCACAAATGAAGATGAAGATGAAGAAGATGGAATGGGAGATCATAGTGATCTTCCCGATGGCTAAAAATTTTTGCAGCTGAGGAGACTGGAAGGATCGGACCAACTATTGGAGCAGCTGGACGAAGTGATCGAAGAAATCAGGGAGCTGATGTTGAGGTCAACGCAAACTACCAGTGAAGAGAAGTTGGGCAGAGAAAAGGCAGCAACAGCAGAATGGAGAAGATGGAAAGCTCCAAAGACTTATTTGGGATCCAGGAGGATTTCCAACAGCCCAGAAGGGAAGCTCATGATTTTTGTAGCTGTGGAGTATGATGCAGCAGCATCGCTCCATGTCATCCAACCATCTATCCAACCACGTTAGCACTCATGCATTCATATGCTAAAAGGGAGGCGCAGCCTCATTTGAATTTGAAATGAATGTAAATTTAATGTGATTAGGTTTTTGAGCCAGGAAAGTCGTGCCTTTGAGCAGGCATTAGATAAGATCGGCTTTAATGCCAAGATTGGCTGAGATCTAGATCCAGGCACTGGACTAGACATCCATTGATTGTAATTGAATAGGGTAGGTGAACCTGGAGGGAAGCGCTAAAATCCCCTCAGCTAAAAGAGGCTTGAGATCTGATTTTTGAGGGAGACAAGAAGGGTAGAGTAGAGAAGAGTCGAGAGAGAGCTCAAGAACACCATTGTAAAAATATAGGCATTTGCCATTGTTAATATAACAAAGCAGTTTTTCCTACATTATTCTGTCTTATATGCATGTCTGTGTGTGTTCCATATATATGCTGTGAATGAATGTTATGTGGATGCATTCTATAGGGCTTTGTGTGATTTTAGGATTGAGAGGTCTTTGAGGCTTCATACAAGGAGGGTATGACAGGACACTGAGGGTTCTGAGAGCCGGTGCACTGAGGATGCACTTCTGAACTCTGAGGAGTCAGACAAAGACGTGCTGAGGCACAGGACTGGAATCGACAACTCAAAAGAAGAATGCCTGTGAGGTTGTTGAAAACCTCAGGAGGTAAGGCTGTGTGGTTGAGACACAGTTGCAGACAGAATCATGGAGGATTTTGTAGAGCTCTACCAAGTGGGCATTGAGTGTAAGTATGAGGTGCTGAAGGAAGCACTCTACTGAGAGTTTGAAGATAAAAGTCAGAAGCTCTGAGGAGTTCTGAGAAGCTCTGCCAGGTGGGAATTGAGCGTGTGTGTGCAAGGAGTGCATAGAGGAAGGAACTCTGTTGTGAGTTCAGAAGATCAAAATCACTGAGGATTATGAGAAGCTCTACCAAGAGGGCATTGAGCATGTGTACAGTGGTGCATAGGAGAAGATACTCCACCAGGAGGGAGTCGAGAAAGTGTCCAAGCAGTCACAAAGGGTGAAGAGAACTCTTTGAGTTCTGGAGCTGAAGGAAGATTCCAAGGAAGGATCTTCATTGGGTTGTTGAACACCCAGAGAGACTCAGCAGGAGGTTTCCTGAGCAACAGAGATCCAGGAAGGCATTGTATTCTCCATCTGTGGGAGGAGAAAGACAAAATCCCTCAAGGGGTATGAGTGTTTTTGAAATCTCAGAAGGGATAGCAGGCTCTGTGCATGAGAAGACTCTGCAGGAGCACAAACGTCGGAATCCTTTAAGGGTTTGAGGAAGACAAGCTTAGGAAGGATAGCGCTTTTATGCACACAGGTGAACTCAGAGACTGAGGAGTTCACAGAGGAAAGAATCCAAGGTCGAGGCCTTAGAGAAATCGAAACTCTTCCAAGGTCAGGAAGAAAGCGCAGAAGCTCTGGAGAGAGCAGCGTCAGCCACCAGATCGGTAGCAAAGGAAATATGGACCGTTGAGGAGTTTACGTCCAGGAGGAGGAGTTTACGTCTAGGAGGAGCTTGGGGGAAGCCTATAGCAGGAGGAGACCAACAACCATTGGATCTCACTCGGAAATCCCGTAAGTCGTTGGATCGAGAGAAGTTGCACAAAGTTTAGCTTCAGCAGGAGGAAACGACGATGAGTATCTGGGCCGTGCGTTCGGGAGCAGACATGTGTCACGAGATTACCCACATCGGGACCTCGAGCATTGGAGGTTGGAAGAGGAAGGCATTCAAGTCACGAGTGGCGAGGAGGCGAGAGCTCCATGTTGTGGGGCCTAGCTGACATCATCCCAGGATATCGGCACTCGAGAACAGTGTGGGGCCACAGGAGTCGGCAAGCAGACAGGTGGCACCTCGCATCTCGAAAACTCGGGAATAGAAGGGCTGAGAGTTTAGCATCAAGAGTTGTGAGGCGCGAGGACAGAAGACTCGAGAATTTGGCCACGGAAATTGTGAAGTCACGAGGGAATGAGGTCACGAGTTTTAACATCTCGGGTAGGACTGTGTGGGCCATAGCAAGTCGGCGAGTGGAATATAGGTGGCATGAAGACCTCGGGATCTCTCCGCGAGAAGCCCCAAAGTATTGGTGTTAGGATTTACGAGTTGTGAAGGTCCGAAGTCTTGGTGAGACAAAGGACGGTTGAAATGTCAACTCTCATGCGCCTCGACACTTCGGCACATCGGGTGTCGAGAGTTGGAAAACTGATGGTTCGATATAGCGAGTCGCGAGGCCGCGAGGGAGGTAAGGCCACAGACATAAGAGTAGTGGTCATATGGTGGAATCTTAGCCAGGAGGGCTAGCGCATAGGATCCGAGAGCTCATTGGTAATTCGGAAACTGGGGATTGGAGAGTACTGTGACTCTCGACAGCGGGAAGTGCGAAACCCCGAACCCCGATAGAGAATCAGGGATAACCACGGTCAAGTGTTGAAGACCGTGAGGGTGAGGAAAAGGACTTTTGGATCGGTTGTTTTGCAGCAGCGACTCCAGTAGGAATCTAAAGAGTCACTTCAGCTCTACAAAAGGGGAATTTAATCAATCCTGTGAGCAGGAGGTCAGGGAAAGAGACCCTGCGGGGTGATTGGTTGGACCTCTTTGCATAAAGTGCTATCAGAGCTGATATCTCGTGTGTATATTTCAGGCGAGGAGGAGAATGAGGAACTGAAGCACTCTGATACACATCAAGTGGTATCAGAGTGGGATTTTGTTTGTGTATTGCAGACAGAAGAGTAGGAAGAAGACAGAGTGATGGAGACTCTATAATGATTGTTTGCAGGCAGGCAATAGTCAAGAAGACAGTTAGAGAGACTATAGGATGATGAAGTTGGACACACTCTAGATGCAAAGTGACAGTAGCAGATCTATCAGGGAGGCATATAGACATGGTAATATGGCTACTGAAGGCCATAGGAAGAAGAGAAAGACAGAAAAGATTGTCGAATGGGATGAAGAAGAGGCTCGAAATCTCTATGAATTAAAATAACACATAGAGAAGCTAGAACTGCGGATGAGGCAGGATAAGAAAGCAAAGCAAAGATGGGTATACGAATGGCCCATGAAGACGCCAAAAGTGAAATTGCTAGTCAGGGAGTTGATGGTCAAAAGATAGCAGAGGCTGTTAAGGAGATGGTTGAGGTATGTTGAAAACCTCAAGGCCACATAGAAAGAGATGATTGATCACTGTTGGTCAGAGACTGGAAAGGGTCTCGACGATTGGTATGATAAAGAAGATAAATTGGGATCGTCTGATGATCTTAAGGACTCCCAGGAGGGCAGAGTAGAAATTCCAAATTTCCAGTTGGGTAAGGGAACAGAGATGATATTGGTTGATGATCTCAAGAACTGCCAGGAGGTTAGAAAAGTAGAAATTTCAGATTTCCAAGAGGACAACCAGTTGATATCAGCTGAGGATCTCACAGACTGTCAGGTGGATAGTGAGGGAATTTCACATTTCCAGGAGGGCAATGAAAGGAGATCACTACGGGATCTCGAAGACTGCCAGGAGGGTAGCAGAAGCATCAAAGACTGCCAGAGAAGTAGCGGAAGCGTATTGAACTTCCAGGTGAGAAGAGATGAGAATTTGGGACCATTTGAAGGTCTCATGGACTTGGAGGTGAGTTCAATTTAGAAAGGAGTGTTGATGAAGATGGGATCAGTTGATCCCATGGTCTGCCAGGGAAGCAGCAGAGGAAGCATCCCATATTGCCAGGTGGGAAGGGATGAGCAGATGAGACTATCTGTGGGTCTCAAAAACTCAGAAGTGAGTTGGAATCAGCCAGAGGAGCTGACAGAGCAGATGAGTTCGCAGGGAGATAAGTAGATGCAGCTGACAGAGAAGGATTTGAGCGGTGTGATGATTGGGGGAATTTCAATATTCTTGCCATTTGCCCCCGAGGAGGTAGAAAATTGTATTGTAGATGCAACAATATCAGAGGAACAGTCAACCGTGACTGACAAACAATAATTGGAGCAGACTTTGGAAGCTGCCCAAGCAGAAGGAGAAAGAAAGCATTATGAGGAATGTCAGCATATTCAGCCAGGGAGCTGAAAGGAAAGAAGTTGCAGTGCTGAAGCTAGCAGTAAAAGAAGTTGAGGAGAGAGCACATAGAATTATCACTCCATGGGAGATGGAGCTGGATATGTTGGAGGATTGGTTAAACAATCCAGAGCCAGCAAGGGAACTGACAGAAGTTGAGCTGTCAGGGAAGATGATTGAACAACAAGTCAGTCAAAGGGAGACTGCAGAACTGAAGTTTGCAGCAGACTGGCAACTTGAGGAAACAAATGAAGATGACGATGAAGAATATGGCATGGGATATCATAGTGGTCTTCCTGATGGCCAAAAATTTTTGCAGCTGAGGAGACTGCAAGGACTGGACCAGCCACTGGAGCAGCTGGATGAAGTGATCGAAGAAATCAGGAAGCTGATGTTGAGGTCAACGCAGACTACCAGCGAAGAGAAGTTGGGCAGAGAAAAGGCAGCAGCAGCAACAGCAGAATGGAGCAGATGGAAAGCTCCAAAGACTTATTTGGGATCTAGGAGGATTTCCAACAGCCCAGAAGGGAAGCTCATGAGCAGGAGCTCATGATTTTTGTAGCTGTGGAGTATGATGCAGGAGCATCGCTCCATGTCATCCAGCCAGCCAGCCAGCCATGTTAGCACTCATGCATTCATATGCTAAAAGGGAGGCACAACCTCATGTGAATTTGAAATGAATGTAAATTGAATGTGCTTAGGCTGTTGAGCCAGGAAAGTCGTGCCTTTGAGAAGGCATTATATAGGATCGACTTTAATGCAAAGATTGGCTGACATCTAGATCCAGGCGCTGGACTAGACAACCATTGATTGTAATTGAATAGGGTAGGTGAACCTGGAGGGAAGCGCTAAGAACCCCTCAGGTAAAAGAGGCTTGAGATCTCATTTTTTAGGGAGACAAGAAGGGTAGAGTAGAGAAGAGCCGAGAGAGAGCTCAGGAACACTATTGTAAAAATACAAGCATTTTCCATTGTTAATATAAAAAGGCAGCTTTTCCTACATTATTCTGTCTTGTATGCATGTCTATGTGTGTTCCATATATATGCTGTGAATGTATGTTATGTGGATGCATTCTACATGGGTTTGTGTGATTTCAGGCTTGAGAGGTCTTTGAGGCTTCATACAAGGAGGGTATGATAGGACGCTGAGGGTTCTGAGAGCCGATGCACTGAGGATGCACTTCTGAACTCTGAGGAGTCAGACAAAGATGTTCTGAGGCACAGGACTGGAATCGACAACTCAGGAGAAGAATGTCTGTGAGGTTGTTGAAAACCTCAGGAGGTAAGGCTGTGTGGCTGAGACACAGTTGCAGACAGAATCATGGAGGATTTCGTAGAGCTCTGCCAAGTGGGCATTGAGTGTAAGTACGAGGTGTTGAAGGAAGCACTCTGCGGATATTTTGAAGATAGAAGTCAGAAGCTATGAGGAGTTCTAAGAAGCTCTGCCAGGTGGTAATTGAGCGTGTGTGTGCAAGGAGTACATAGAGGAAGGAACTCTGTTGTGAGTTTAGAAGACCAGAATCACTGAGGATTCTGAGAAGCTCTACCAAGAGGGCATTGAGCGTGTGTACAATGGTGCATAGGAGAAGATACTCCACCAGGAGGGCATCGAGAAAGTGTCCAAGCAGGCACAGAAGGTCAAGAGAACTATTTGAGTTCTGGAGCTGAAGGAAGAGTCCAAGGAAGGATCTTCACTGGGTTGCTGAACACCCAGAGAGACTCAGCAGGAGGTTGCCTGAGCAACAGAGAGCCACGAAGGCATTGTATTCTCCATCTTTGGGAGGAGAAAGACAAAATCCCTCAAGGGGTATGAGTGTTTTTGAAAGCTCGGAAGGGATAGCACGGTGTGTGCATGAGAAGACTCTGGAGGAGCGCAGACGTCGGAATCCTTTAAGGGTTCGAGGAAGACAAGTTCAAGAAGGATAGCACTTTTATGCCCACAGGTGAACTCGGATACTGAGGATTTCACAGAGGAAAGAAGCCAAGGTCGAGGCCTTGGAGAAATCGGAACTCTTCCAACGTCGGGAAGAAAGCGCAGAAGCTCTGGAGAGAGCAGTGTCAGCCACCAGATCGACAGCAAAGGAAATCTGGACGGTTGAGGAGTTTATGTCCAGGAGGAGGAGTTTACATCCAGGAGGAGCTCGGGGGAATCCTACAGCAGGAGGAGACCGACAGTCGTTGGATCTCACATAAACAAACTTCCAAAATGTGAAAAAAAAAACATGCCCTACACTTCAGGATTTCAGGATTCGGAATCTCGTGACTTCAAAAGCCAAAACATCAAACACAAACAATTCCCGAAATTATGAAAAGGAATGTGGACTAACATTTCAGGATTTGAGGTTTTGGGGTTTTCAAATGCCAAACATCCAACATAAACAAACTTCTGAAAAGATGCGAAAAAGAGAAGGTGGGACCCGCATTTCAGGGTTTCAGGGTTCGAAACTTTGCGAGTTCCTATGTCCAAACATCGACATAACCATATTTTCAAAATGCAAAAAGGAAAAGTGGGGCCCGCATTTCGAGGTTTTGGTGTTTCAGAGTTTCCCGGTTTTCATACTCAACATACAACAATTCCCGTATTGGGAAAGAAAAAAACTAATATTTTAGGATTTCAGCATTCGAGGTTTCGGAGTTTGCAACTACCAAACAACAACACACAATAACTCCCAAATTCTGAAATGTCAAAGGATGTGGGACCAACACTTCAGAATTTTGGGATTTTGGGGTTTGGAAAGGCAAGAGAACTTCGCATAAGTGTAACCCACAAATCCCGAATGCCTAAATTCACATTATGTTCATAGCTTTAAGAATTTTGCCTTATATTGGTATTCTTACTTTCATTCTGTGAAAACAGTGGGGGTAGAAGGATTCTATATCTATTTACCAGACAAAATTTTGAAAATCTAAACTTATGAGTTTATACGCACAGAAGGGCACAAAGGATAAAATTTTATGTATAAGGTAAATTCTATAATATTCCCTTAGAGCCTCTTTTAATCAAAGCATTAAACGTCAACAATACTACATTTGTGCATCTATGTAAATGAATGATTAAGAATATCATTCCATCAGAGATTTGGTCATTATAAATGATGTTCCGAGGGATCTAAGTTTGGTTTCCTAAGAATTTATCTATAGAGAGGATCTGTCTCATTGACATTAATCTCCTCCTTTCCTTACTTACTTCCAGAAATATAATCCCCACAACAAACAAAAGGAAAAACGTTACAGTTCTGATTTAATCAATACAATGGAACAGAAAAATCATTCAGACACATAATAGACATCATTCCAATTCTGATTTAATATAATATCAAAATAAAACATAGCCATTCATAATAGAGAGGGGTAAATCAACATATCTGAATCCAGTCTGCGGGAAGAAAAAGAGAACAACCATGTTTCTCCCAACCGTAGAATAAGGCGGCCAAAGTCACTTTCCCAGTTCACCCCCTAGCCTGACCATGAATCCATGAGGGTGAACTTGGAAACTCCTCCTCAACAATCTCCTTCAAATTCCAATAGTCATCCTCTTTCCTCACACTTACTCCACAATGTTCATAATAGCAGGTCGATTCTGTTTCAGCAAGCTCATCTTGCCTCACACTCAATCCATAGTTTTCATAACAACAAGGGAGCTCAAAAATCCTTTCCCAACATACTTGGCAACATCTTGCCTCCTCGCATATGTTATTTATCAATTTTGCCCAGGTCTTTCCCCTCCTTTGGGGATTTTTGCAGCTCTCTTAATCCCTGATTTTCAGGGGCTACTAGTTGCCAAATCTCTGATTTTCCACTTGTAATCATCATTCTAGAGGCAATTCCAACTTGCTCCCCACTCATGGAGTCATGGTCAGCTGATTTTTAACATGACTGTTCTATTTGTCCTCCTGCAGTTAATATAAATATTATGTTGTGATACAAGTGTCATAGTCAAATAGTTAGTTGATTGCAAACAGATCTTTGCCCAACAGTCACAATAATTAAATACAATTATTAAATTCGAAATTTGGAATTGCCATAAATGGAAAAATTTTTCTAGATTCGAATTTGCCAAAAACGAAAATAAATTTCTTGCACACAAAAATAAAAAATATTTTATTTTTGGGGGATGTGTACTTGAAACATAATTGCTCAAGGATATGGAAGACCAGATGGTTAGATGTAATCAAATTTAAAGGCATCTCAAGATATACAAAAAATTTGTGCAGATAAGAACATGACAACTAGAGAATTTAAAGTGTGGGAGAATGTTCTTTTGAAAGTGAATCCCAAAAAGATATCATTGAATTCAGGTAGTTATCCAAATCTAGCGAACAAATTCTATGGTCCATTTGAGATATTGGATAAAATAGGACAAGTTGCATACATGCTTACATTCCGTGTGAATGTGCATAATGTATTTCATGTCTCTTTGATGTAAAAATATGTACATGATCCTAAGCATGTTATTGATTTCCATTTAATTCAAGTGGAGCCATAAGTATACTTTCAGGTCTAGCTAGTGCATATATTGGACATAAAAGTCAAAATTCTCTGGAATTGAGTTATAGAGCTCGTAAAAGTTCAGTGAACCTGCTATGGTCTTGAATATTCTACTTAGGAGCATGAAGATTCTATGCATGTAGAGTACCCATAACTTTTTGAATAATTCTGATTTTTTTTTTTATGTTTTATATATGCATTGAGGATAGTGCCAAATGTGATATGTCAGTTTTGATTCCCCATATTGAATAATATATTTTGTTAATTAATGAAAGGATATTGAATAATATATTTTGTTAATTAATGAAAGGCGAGAGTGCCAACATAATTAAAAGAGGACAACGTGCCTAGGAAATGTAATGTTTCAATCACTATTAATAATAAAATGGGTTGTTGGATGCTAGAGAGACAAGGTCAAGAGTTATAGGGGGCCATGATTCCACGAGAGGGATTAAGGGGACACGCCTTTTATTATATTTTATTTACCCATAATTGTTTTAATTGAAAGAAGTGGTTACATGAGCTTCTTGAGGAAGACCATGTGGTTCTTTAATTCCAAGAAATATATAAACCCATCTTTATGATATTTGGGGGGTTCACACTCTTCATTTTGTTATCTCTCTCTCCATTCACTCTTTCACCCATTCAATTGTTGGAGAGGATCCGTTGTTGGTTGGCTGTAGTGACTAATGGTGTATTCCATCCATGAATTAATGTGTACTTGTCTGAGATGCATTGACACATGTTAATTTTTGCTGACAGTTGCAAATCCTAAGAGTCCCAGCATGGATATTCTTGACCACATGCATTGGAGCCCTGGAAGGAGGTGGAAATCCCGAGGGAATGGGAGAAGGGGGTTCATTCTCTTGGATTGTGTAGGATGGAGAGAAGAGAACTAGTGTACTTTGGATTGTTGCGTGTTGAGAATCCTATGAGAGCTTGAGTGTCTATTAGTTTGGAAAGGTGAATGACACCTTGGAACCATCCTTGTGGATTCATAGCCCTCTCTTGAGGGTGAAATTGTTGTTGAGACTTGAAACACCAATATATACAGTTACATCTTTGTAATGGTTTCATTTACCTGTTTCCGCTCTATATTAATTATTATCTCAAGATTAATATTTATAATATGCATGCTTGTTGGTTATTGTTATGTATGGAATTATATTCATTTATTTTGAATCTTGATCTCTGCATGTGAATATTTCATGCCTCTTTATCAGAATTTGAAAGAAATCATTTTGGGTTACCTTGTTATGCATGAAAGGGGGCACAGGCTATGCCGACTTCAACCACCCTACACATGAAAATGGAGAGGTTAGTTTCGTAATGGAGTTAAATAACATGAAATGTAAGGGAAAAGTTAAGGATGTATATTTATATACCTTACTATGCAATATCACAAATGCAATTCGAGGGGAGTCGTCCAATACAAACCTTATCCAAACCATTACATCGCCATTGTTATATTGACTTCGGGTAGCCGTTAAACCTTTGATGATATCTTAGCATTTAGTTTCAAATGACTCATATTAAGCCACAAAGTGTTACCTGGGAAGACAATAAAGCTTCCCCAGGTTAGCACCAGAGGAAACACAAACAAATACGATGAGAAGTCCTTACTTAATTACCTAGAAATATTATTATTATTCTTACCTAGAAGCATAGAGGTTAGTCTTTGAAATGGTTGACGAATGGCTTCAATGTAGAAAGCTTGATTAACCTGTAACAATATAAATTTGTTAAAAGGAGCGGTTTGGTAAGAAAAATAGGGTATTTGACTAAATAAAAGAGTTAACAAATTATATAAGTGGCACGAGAACTAGATTTGTTACCTCAAGATTAAACACCGAAATCCACCAGAACTCTGTCATAAAAATATGAACCAGTGGGTCAAAACCCTACCACCATAAATGAGGAGCAGTTCCAGAGTTTTACTCATTCCACAGTGAAATGAGAGGGAAATGTGAAAGACCAAGGCATAAGAGCATGAGTACGATGTTATGTGTACTCACAGTAGGATTAATGGAAACCTTATTGTGTCAAATGATCCCGACGTTACATGACTCGCTCTGAGCTTGAACATAATTGAACTCAAAGTCTGTGAAACAATGTTATGTGTACTCTGACAGTAGGATTAATGGAACTGACATGACTCACTCTGAGCTTGAACATAATTGAACTCAAAGTCTGTGAAACAATGATGGGTAAATTAATTTAATATCGTGGACAACTGGAGTTATGACTTCATGGAAGGGTATTGTATGAGTTCTAATTCAATAGTTCTAGAACCATTACAATGTAACCTAAGGCCGAGCCATAGGTAAAGCTTCCATGCATATAATAATTGACACTTCGTATAGTTGAATCGAATACATAAATTGTATTATAGTTCTTTTAATTAATAATATCCATTTTAAAATGGATGATCCATAAGAGTATTAACCTTTATTTTGAGGGAATAGTTAATTCTAGGTTGCAAGTAAACCCAATACGTCCAACCAAAAGATAATAAAAGTGGAGTATTGTAAGAAGCTAAGAAAGTACTCGATATGGTAGAAGTATTGATGGATTGTTTTGAAGTATTTGAAAAATGTCTGCAAATTTTTTTATGAAATCAATTATGACAGTGAATACTTGCGGCATAATAAAAATAAAATTTTGGAAGTATAAAATGAAGTTGAGCAATGACCTAACGAGGATGATCATTAGAGACCTTGATAGACTTATCTGGAAAAAGTTGATACATGGAAATGAATTCTTTCTTTCCTTACCCTGTCATGATTCGTAAAGCAGAATTAACCAAACAATAATAGTAATTATACAGTTAAATTAAAAAAAAATCAAGGTGTCATTACAATTCATTCACGACACCGAACAAAGATTTTTTGGGATTTCTTTGATGAGAAATCCGTTGAATAAATGGACTTATCATCAAAAGATACTCGTAAAATTGGACTTATCATCAAAAGATACTCGTATATAAGGAATAAATGGACTTATCATCAAAAGATACTCGTAAAATTGGCACAAGTGATCAATTTTACGAAGGTCGGGAAAATGCTAGTGGGGGACATTAACTTCCACGAGATTTTTATTTTTATTTTCAAAGCCCATGATGTCAATGTAATATCCCAACCAATCATGTGTCTAAGCGGTAACCATATCCTATCACACGTGTTCATTTTTCAATTCCACGTGAATTCTCAAAATATCTGGGAAATATAAATCACTTACAAAAGGACTAATAAATCAGTCGTTTATTGAAGGATTTATGCAGGCTTATTTTATGGATTAGATAATCATTCAATTGAATAGCATAACAATATACTAAATATTAAATGATTAAATCACAATATCATAGAAAAAAGAAATAATTATTATTTGGGTAGTTGCACAAAAAAATTGTATTGAACTGATCTTTATAATAATACATAATTTTATAGAACAAACTCATGATTAAAAGCTTACAACAATTTATTTTGGAAAACCATTCATACATTTTACATACATTATTTAATCAAACAATTTATATCTAAACACGAACTGACAAAATAAAAAACTGCAAATAAATTACATCATATCATATCAAATGATTAAGAAAATTACATCAATTACCAACATTCATAAAACTGCAAACGGAAGAGAATTGATAATTCCATGAATCATAGTGAGAATGGGAGGAGTCAATTCCTTGCAGTCTCGACATCCCACACTGTCGAGTGTCACTATTTCACGACTTTTCTCATGATTTCAAAACATCAAGCTACACAAGCGCACACATCTACACACTGAAAACTTCCACGTACAACTCCATTCATGACCTAGGCACTGAGCGATATATCAAGCAATATCATCACAAATACTTTACTATCACTATATTTCCATCACCACAAAAAAACATAGCAGATTTTTTCCCCAGCCCTAATGATCTCCTCAATTCATGAGCAACATAGCGTGTGAAGAATAAAATTTACAAAACCTCCCTTTTTTAATATTACATCATAGCCTTGAAAGATAATATAATAATACATCGGTATTGCTCT
>ML776923.1:1449757-1503223 GCA_009831015.1 Picea engelmannii
CAAAGAAAGATATAGTGAAAATTTAAATTTCTTTTAGGGTTTTCATTTTGAAACTTTAGTTTTGCATGTTTTCATTTTGAAATTTCCATGTTTCTTCTTCTGCATATGAATATTTCAGTTTTATATTCTTCATCCAATATGACTCTTTCATTTAACACATTGATAAATAATCTTCATTGTAACGACTTCTTCTCTTACAATTATAAGAGAAGCAAAAAGTGCAGGAGGGCACCACGCCCACCAAACAGGTAACAGACAACTATGACTCCACGCATTGACAAAACAAGCGTAAAACAACAAGGAGAAATGACTACCTGCCTGAGGCAAACAAGACCATGTCTACAAGGTAAGGAACAAACTCCCCCTCCTCACACAATGACCTTGATGACCAATACAACCTAAGTACTAACAACAACTTACAACGATCTACAACACTCACATGGGAAGCACAAACTCTGGCCAAGGTATCATTAGCCTCTATCCAATAGGGCAGGCCATGCTCCCCTCATCAGAACTCATGTCGTCCTGAGTGTGGCTACAACTCTGACGCAACATAACCTATCTCGACCAAGGACTCAAGATAAAACCAGCACGCTAGGAACCAAACCATTGCCAAGAAGACTACACCCACACCCCTAAGCAACAAGTCGACATGACGCAAGAAGAAGAAAAACTTACACGGCTATTTGAAGAATGTATAGTTCGTACAAGGCAAACCTATGAGGTGAAACAACTACAACCAGCCATTATTTCAATTTGCCTTATGGCACAAGGCTAAGCCATTGCATCAACAATGATATGGACATGATGCAATTGACCCTAAATATTAGACAAGCACTGGCAGGTACTAGGAACAGTGTTTGTATAAGTAAAGGCACTCAGTGATAGGTATAATATTAACACTATTTAATTATTATATATATTTTAAATAACTAAATCAACCCTTGTTGATTTATCTAAATTGTTATGATTAAAATTAGATATCCCAAGGAGATTTCGGGTGAATTAACTTTCCAAATTATTTATTAATGTTGGACCCCATCCCCTATTCCATCGATCTCCAAGTGAATTTTCAACACTAACGAAATAGCGTTAAACAAATAATCATCATAAATGAAGGAGGTGAAGATGAATAAATACATGATATATCATAAAGCCCTTCAATTAGATTAGGTCCGTTCGCAAATTTTTAACTCAACAAATTCCGGTACATATACTTACCTTTAAAACTCTGTCATAAGCATTTAATGAACACCAGTAAAGAGCGCTCAAGTGAGCCACTACCAAGATAAATTGCTAACAAAGGATAACACTGCTAATACAAAACGCTACCATTAAAAACGCTTCCCATAAAAACGCTGCGTAAATTTGCTGCCATGGACAACCCAAACGCTACCATGGACAACCTAAATTCGTTGTCATAGTGAATATAAATTGCCATACAAAACACTGTCATACAAAACACGGCCATAGTAGATACCAAACACCATACAAAACGCTGTCATAGTGAATATCAATCGCGTTTATAATGATTTTATAATAAAGGTCGTCTTAGTGTGTGACAGGGCATAGTTACGCATCCGATACCGCGGAGATATGTTAAAGTGGATTTAAATATGCAAAAACCAGAGTGGTGTAAATAAACTATCGCAGGGTTAACATCTAAATTTGCTGAGTTACAAGTGATAAATCGACGGGTACAATAGACATCGCAGGGTGTACCAGTAATAGCGGTCCAATATTAAATGTGCAGTATGAAAAGAAAGCAAAATCGCAGAGGGGAAAACGGAGTCGAAGGGTGTCAAAAACCCCAGAATAAATTTGCCAGGAAAATAAAAGGTTAAAAATGACGGCCAAAGATGGGTAAAATGCCCAGAAAAACGAATTGGATGTTGGAACGTGCAAGGAGCATAAATATTAGCCATCCAACTGTTAACCAAAGAATCGCTATCCAGTCAATAAATAAGTTCTGAAGTTAAGAAATTCGCAAGGCAATGAACTGCCATTCCATCAAGAAAAACTCCTCAGTAACAATTCGTAGTGTAATCAAAGTTCCAGTCGCATTCAATAAAAAAAAACGTTGAGTAATAAATTTTCAATCGTAATCAATCAGAAAAATAAAACGCTGTGTAATAAAATTTCGGTCGCATTCATTCAAGGGTAAAAACGTTTCGGTTTAAGTGCTAAAACGCAAGCTAAAGTCGTCTCCAAAATATAATCAATTGTGGAGGAATAAGTTTGTGGTTGAAGGTATTGAAACGCAAAGACTAATGTCATAAAAATATAATAAAACGCAGAGGTGTTATAAATGTCGAACCCAAAGCAACACAGAGATCAAACGCAGCGGATATCTTTTCAGAAATGAATAAATTAAGGCAGAAAAATCAGTCACAAGGAAGCGCAAGACCAATCACTCAAGCAATGAATCAATCCACATGGGTAGACAAATGGGCAAAAACATCCTTCGCTCATCATCCACGCACATAAAAGTAGGGCATTACAATCTATAGGTCATTGTGCACTGAAGTGACAATCTTCAATTTGACTCCTAGCCAACGTGTGGATTGACGAGACTGACGAACTAGGGATGAGGACGAAGACAGGCATAAACTCTTCATAAAAATCAATTAAAACTAACATGACAGTCAGAAAATCAAGGATTCAATGCCAAGGGAATCATGTCAACAGCGAGCTTAAGGCTATGGGAAAATTAAGTTCTAAATTAAAATGCTAAGTCAAACACCTTCTTTACATACTTAAAAGCACATAAATGAAAGCTTAAGGTCAATAATAATCTACCATGCACAAGAAAAGTAAGCGTACCATAGCCCAAGTCGTCTGCTCCGAGTCGTTGTCCTGCGTGCTCCATGCAGCTCCCGCTTGCCGACCGATGAGACTTCACTGGTACCTCCTAGCCAATGTTAGGGGTACTCTTCTTCCCCCTTAGCCCCTGGAGCCACAATGGCGCCACAGACACTAAACTAGAGAATAAATAGCTCCCAGCTTGCCTCGCAAGGCCGAGCTACCACTCCTCACCGAGTTGGGTATCCTAACTCCCACAAGCTAAGTCAGTCAAGTATAAAATTATGCAGTGTAACATTACACATAAAGGAAGAGATCCATCATTCTCCTGCTCCCTCATTTATATAGAGTTTCTAAGTCATTTTATTTCTCAAATTCCCATTTAATTTATTGTTCAATAATTTAATTCATAAAAATCCTCCCCGTACATGTGTCACCCATCCCCTTCGTTGCACCATAAATTAATTTCATTAATTATTTAATTACTCCTATTTCCCTCATCCTCGCAAAAGAATTCCTAGAATCGCTCTTAGGTGTCCTCAAAGAATAAGTTCCCTCAGTGCACGCAAGAGCGAGATGTTACATACACCCCCCTCTTGGTCTAAACTTCGTCCCAAAGTTTCACAGTATATAAGTGCCAAAATAATGTGTATCATAGTGTCATAAGTATATGTATCAAACAAAAATGGAAACTGATGGCGCATATCATATGAGTCCTTGCAGGTCACCGAGTGAGAACTATAGTTGTCCCACTGGACCTTGACTTGATCTACTGTTTGACTCCATAGTTGTCGAATGTGATGATCCATGATGCATATCAGCTCAGCCGTGAGCACCCCCTCATCCGATACCTGCAAGGAACTCATGTAAATAACATGTGTAGGATCACTAATATAATGTCTCAAAACAGATACGTAAAAAACATCATGCATACGCCTCAAAGAATCATGCAGGGCTAGTCGATAGGCCACGAGCCCCTTCCTCTCCATAATATCGAAAGGTCCCATGAACTTAGGACAGAGTTTATCTCCATTTCCAAACTTGATCGAACTCTTATGTTGTTTGACCCCCAAAAATACTTGATCGCCAACTTCGTAACTATGGTCGACACAGTGCACATTGGCATAACTCTTCTGTCGATCCTGCGCTTATTTGATCATTTGTCTTATTGTTTTCAATTGCTCTTCCATTTTTTGGATCACTGTTGGTCCCACTAGGACCCTATCCTCAAACTGATCCCAACTCAAAGGCGTCTGACATGGTCTCCCATAAAGAATATTGAAAGGCGTCATCTTAATGGTTCTTTGGTAACTATTGTTATAAGATAATTCTACGAGTGGCAAGAATTCTTCCCAATGCTTTTGTTGGTCCATCACGTACATGCGCAACATGTTTTCCAATGTCTAGTTCATTCGTTCAGTCTTCCTGTTAGTCTTTGGGTGATTCACAATGCTAAAGTTAAGTTGGGTCCACAAGGCGTCTTGGAAACTAGTCCAAAATCGTCCAGTAAACATCGATCCTCGATCAGATATAATCCTCTTAGGCATGCCATGCAGCCTCACAATATCACTAATGTAAACTCTAGCTATGTCAGGTGCCTCATACGTCATATGCATAGGAAAAAAATGATCACTCTTCGTCACAGTGTCGAATACTACGAAAATCGAGTCATGTCTCCTTGCTATGAGTGGCAATCCAACAATGAAATCCATCAAAATAACCTCCCATTTCGATTCCGGAATAGCATGTGGTTGTAGTAATCCTATTGGATGTCTATGTTCAAGCTTTAACTGCTGACATTCTAGACATCTAGCCACATAGTTGACTATGTATGCCTTCATTCCTTTCCAGAAGAATAAGGGTTTAAAGTCCGCCCTCATCTTCGTGACTCCTGGGTGAGCCATGTACACTACTCTGTGAGCCTCATTTAGTATCAAGCTCCTCAACTCGTCATTCGGTGGTACGTAATTCTAATTCTTAAACCTTAATAATCCATCATCGTCAAACGTAAATCCTTCAAATATTGGTACCATCATTGTGTTTTGTCCGATAAAATCCTCGACCTCTTTGTACCAGTCATCAATGCGCTGTAAAGTTAGAATATTTTCACGTAGATTCATCTGAAGAGGCAACACTAAAAAGATGCATGGTCTCCTACTCAATGCATTTTCCACTCAGTTAACTATTCCTCTTATGTAATAAATCTCAAAATCGTACTCGCTAAGCAGTTCCAACCAACATCATTGTTGCACGTTCAGGTCACTTTGCGTAAATATCTGTTATAGTCCACAGTCTTCTATCTTTAGTTCAAGTTTTTGTCCAACAAGGTAGTGTTTCCAAACCTTCAAGGAATATACAATGGATAACAACTTCAAATCGTACGTCGCATAGTTCTCCTCGTGCCTTCTCATTTTCCTTGAGATGTAAGAAATCACTCGACCGTCTTGCATCAAGACTCGGCCTAGTCCTTCCTTGGATGCGTGAGTGCATACCAAGAAGTTCGCATCCATGTGAGGGACCTTTAGTATCGATGTTGTTGTCAACACCTCTTTGAGCCTCCAAAATGATTCCACGCATTTCTCGGTCCAAACAAACTTCTTATTCTTCTCCTGCAATCCCGTGATCGGATTTTATATCTTCGAAAATCCCTCGACGAACCGTCGATAGTATCCTACTAAACCGATGAAGCTACTCACTTCCAGGACATTCGTTGGTGCAGGACATTCCATAATTTCCTCAACCTTTTTTGGATCCACAATGATACCTTCGTGAGAGATGACATGCCCTAAGTAGTGAATCATTGATTGATAAAACAAGCATTTGGACAATTTCCCATACAATTTATTCTCTTGCAAACATTGTAGTACCAAGCGCAAGTGATCGTCATGCTCCTTCGTTGTCCTATATTAAATCAAAATATCGTCAATGAATACATGGATGAACTTGTCCAAGTACTCGTGGAACACCTCATTTATCAAGCTCATAAATACCCCTAGGGCATTTTTCAGTCCAAATGGTAAAACAACAAACTCGTAATGACCAAATCTCATCTTAAAGGAGGTCTTAAGGATTTCATCCTCCTGGATTTGTAACTGGTGATACCCTGATCGCCAATCGATCTTTGAAAACATTGTTTCACCCTTCATCTGATTGAACAGATCATCAATCCTCGACAATAGATACAGATTCTTGATCGTTGCCTTGTTTAGATGACGATAGTCAATGTAGAGTCTCCATGACCCATCCTCTTTTTGTATAAAAATAACAGGCACACCCCACGGTCATACACTCGGACGTATAAGTCCCATGTTCAACAACTCCTTCAGTTTCATTCTCAACTCTTGTAACTTCGGGGTCGACATCCGATAAGGCGTTCTTGATATCGGTTCAATCCCCAGTTTTAGGTCTATGGAAAACTCCAATTCCCTCTTCGACAACATCCCAGGTAACTCCTCCAGAAAGACGTATGCAAATTCTCTCACCACCAAAAGGTGTTCTAGACCTTCAACTACTCCCTTTTTGTTTAATGCAAGGATCAAATAAATCTTACAACCCTTGCGCATGCTCTTCCATAGCTGCAAGGAAGAAATGAACCTCAGGGAAACTCCCTGGTTCCAACCTACAATAACTTGTCTTTGTCCCTCATCATTGACCATGCTCAATCATTTCGTCTTATAGTTGAGTATACCCTAATGTGATTCCAACCAGTCCATATCAATCATGACATCATAAGATCCTAATATCATGATGTATAGGTTGGATGCGGTGACAAACTTTCCCAGGTTAAGGATACAACCCATAACTTTTCCTCCAACCTTCTGATTGGCTCCCGAAGCCATCTCTACAAAGCTAAAATCATCATTTTCGACTACCTTTACCTTAATCCTTTTTAGTGCTACACCATAATTAAAACTCTTGGTAGCACCGAGATATATCAAAATACTAAGGGTCTGGTCAGTGATAGTACCTGACATCTCCAGTACAATCGACTGCTTCTCTTCCTTGCAGTTATTCACCGCTGCATGAATCCAATGGGCCTTGACCAAATCTCCCACAGTAGTGGGTCCAGATGATCCAAATGCTCTAGTGCTCTCCACTAGGAAGTCACGCTGGTAGTGTGGCTCCCCACATGTCCAACACCTCTTTTTCAGTCAAGTACTCCTAGTACCCGAAGTAGAAGCTGACAGCCCAATGGCCTGGAATCCTGGTTTGTTTTGCTGAACAGGCCTAAACTATTGTTGCTGTAGTTGATGTTGTTGATGATGTTGTGGTCACCGATAAGGTGTCTGCTGTTGATCCATTGGTCACTGAGGTATAGTGAAATTACATCCTCTCTGGAAACCATGATATCCTAGCGTATCTTTGGCTAGTGTCTGACGCTGCAGTGCACTAGATGACACTTTCCCTGTCGGCCTCGCTAGAGTCCTGCTTTGATCCTCGCTGATAAGATCCTCCTCTGCTATGAGGGCCTTTTGGACGACATCATGCAAGGTCTGGGGCATTAGAATCCTAACCTTTTCACGGATATTGACATTAAGGCCGAAGAAAAACCTATTGACCTTAAGTTTCTCAGTATTAAGATATAGATCATATCGTAGAAACTCCATAAAATGGGTCTCGTACTAGGGAACTGTATGACCATCCTGTTGTAAGGCGTTGAACTCGTTGAGCTAACTCTCAATGAATTCCTCTGATAGGTACCTCTCTCGGAACCATTCCTTGAATAATTCCCATGAAATTTCTTCGACGGTCATGTTCAATTGTGGCAGGAGCATATTCCACCATAGAAGAGTGCTCCCCTTCAGTTGAAAGACTGCCATGTGGACCTTCATGTTGGAGGTATAGTCACAAAGTGAAAATCACATCTCCATATTCTCCAACCATGCCTCGGAGGCTGCATTGTCCGAGGCACCAAATAAATCGAGAAATTTGACCTTCTCGAGTTCGTGGTGAATGCTACCAGTACCAACTAGAGCACGTAGTGGACCCTCACGGGGTGTCGACACCCTAGCCTCATATTTGTCCAAACAATTGATCAATGCCTTAGACATCCACTAAAAATACCTCATCAACCAACCACATCACCCACCACTATCTACTCCTGCCCGATAACCTGTTTGTCTCCCTAGGTTTAGACCCCTCAGGCGTGGATGCTATTAGAGGCATTGCGCCTCCTCCCGTAGAACCCCGTCATGTGCCTCTGTGGCGTCCTTTAACCATGATTACCTACACAAATACAAGTCAACTTAATTAGCAACATTATAATCAAATATCATATCAACGAAATACGTAGTGATCCCAAGTCGCGGGTTTAACCCACTCTGATACCATATGTAACGACCCCTTCGTTATGAATACAAGTGAAGCAGAAAGTGCAGGAATTATTATTAATTTTTTTTTTTTTAAACATGATGACAACAACAATTACAGCTAAAAAACACATCTGACGACGGGCACCATGCCCACCAAATAGGAAACATACAACTATGACTCCATGCACTGGCACAAGAGTAGTTGGGATAAACAAGCGTAAAACAACAAGGAGAAATGACTAACTGGCCAACGCAAACAAGACCACACCTACAAGCTAAGGGACAACAACCCCCTCCCAATATAACGCCCTTGACGACCAATGACTAGAACCTCAAGGCACATGAACCAAACGCATGAAGGCATTACAACCAAAGCACTAAAAACCAAGGATGATTTTAGGGGCTAAATTTCGCTCATGGGCTAATTTTCCATGGTTTTTCCAAAAATGAGATTCGCTATTTTAAAAATGATTCGCCCAAATTCTACTGGATAAAATTATTTTACCTTAAAAATCGCCAAAACTTTATAAAAACTATATAAAATCCTTAGAAATTTGAATATTTTTACAAAAATATCGCCAATCATTTATGGTTGGCATATGAAGGACTAGTAAGATTCGCCAAGGTTTCTACATTTTAAAATAAATTTTTATCCTTAAAATCACCCCTGCTAAAAACAAATTACAATGATCAACAACACTCATATGGGAAGCACAAACTTCGGCCAAGGTATCATTCACCTCTATCCAATAGGGTGCGCCATGATCCCCTCATCAGGACTCATGTCGCCCTGAGGTGATAGGTGCAACGACAACCCTAGTGCAACATAACCTATCTACACAAAGGACTCAATATAAAACCAACGTGCTAGGAGCCAAACCACTGACAAGAAGACTACACCCACACCCCTAAGCAACAAGTCGACATGGTGCAAAAAAACATCATTCAAAAAGAAAAAATTGTAGAGCTATCTCAAGAATGTCTAGTTCCTACAAGGCAAACCTGTGAGGTGAAACAACTACGACCATCCACTATTTCAATTCACCTTAAGGCACAAGGATACACCATTGAATCAACAATGATCTGGACATGATGTAATTGACCCTAAATATTAGACAAGGCACCATCAAGTAACATGAACAATCTTTTTATAAGTAAAGGCATTCAGTGATAGGTATAATATTAATGCTATTTAATTATTATATATATTTTAAATAACTAAATCAACCCTTGCTTATTTATCTAAATTGTTATTATTAAAATTAGATATCCCAAAGAGATTTCGGGTGAATTAAACTTTCCAAATTATTTATTAAGGTTGGACACCATCCCCTATTCCATCTATCTCCAAGTGAATTTTCAACACTAACGAAATATCATTAAACAAATAATCATCATAAATCAAGGACGTGAATATGAATAAATACACGATATATCATAAGGCCCTTAAGTTAGATTAGGTTCATTCACAAATTATCTAACTCAACAAATTCTGGTACATACTTGACCTTGATGCATGACCCCGAATCGGTATTTTTTAAAATGTGAACCTTACAGAATAACCACATATCAACTATTTTAATAAATTTTGATTGCAGTGGTTTAGGGTAAAAGTTGTGAGTTGTGGACCAAGTTATGGGTAAATTCTTCCTTCAATCTCTGCCAACTGATAATAAGTTAGGTGCCACGGGTACATATTTTCACTATCCTACAAGCATTAAAACTCTATCATAAACATTTAATGAACACCAGTAAAGAGCGCTCAAGTGACCCACTACCAAGATAAATTGCTAACAAAGGAGAACGATGCCAATACAAAATGCTACCATTAAAAACGTTGCCCATAAAAATGTTGGGTAAATTTTCTACCATGGACAACCCAAACGCTGCCATGGACAACCTATATTTGTTGTCATAGTGAATATCAAACACCATACAAAACACTGTCATACAAAACGCTGCCATATTGGATACCAAACGCCATATAAAACATTTTCATAGTGAATATCAATCACGTTTATAATGTTGTTATAATAAAGGTCGTGTTTAGTGTGTGACAGGGCAGAGTTACGAATCTGATACCACAGAGATATGTTAACGTAGATTTAAATATGAAAACCCCATAGAGTGGTGTAAATAAACTATCGAAGGGTTAACATCTGAATTTGTTGAGTTACAAGTGATAAATCAATGGGTACAATAGACATCATAGGGTGTACCAGTAATCACTATCCAATATTAAATGTGCATTCTGAAAAGAAAGTAAAATCGGAGACGGTAAAACGTAGTCTAGGGGTCTCAAAAACCATAGAATACATTCACCAAGAAAATAAAAGGTTAAAAATGATAGCCAAAGATGGGTAAAACGCCCAGAAAAATGAATTGGATGTTGGAATGTACAAGGAGCATAAATGTTATCCATCCAACTCTTAACCAAAGAATCACTATCCAATCAATAAATAAGTTCTCAAGCTAAGAAATTCGCAAGGCAATCTACCAATCCATCAAGAAAAATGCCTCTGTAACAATTCATCGTTTAATCAAAGTTCCAGTCGCATTCAATAAAAAAAAAACATTGTGTAATAAATTTTCAGTCGCACTCAATCAGAAAAATAAAATGATGTGTAATAAAATTTTGGTCGCATTCATTCAAGGGTAAAAACGTTGTGGCTTAAGTGATAAAATGCAAGCTAAAGTCGTCTGCAAAATATAATCAATTGTCGAGGAAAAAAATTGTTGTTGAAGGTATTGAAATGCAGAGAGTAATGCCATAAAAATATAATAAAACGTAGAGGTGTTATAAATGTCGAACCCAAAGAAACACAGAGGATACATTTTCAGAAATGAATCAATTAAGGAAGAAAAATCAATCACAAGGAAGCGCAAGACCAATCGATAAGCAATGAATCAATCAACAGGTGTAGACAGCTGGGAAGAGACATCCTTCGCTCATTATCAATGCATAGAAAAGCAGGGCATTAGAATCTATAGGTCGTTGTGCATCGAAGTGATGAACGTCGATTTGGCTCCTGGATGACTGCTCAGGTGTGGACTGATGAACTAGTAATGAGGATGAAGACCACACATAAAATCTTCATAAAAATCAATTAAAACCAACAGGATAGTCACAACATCAAGGATCGAATGCCAAGGGAATCAAGTCAACAACGAGCTTAAGGCTATGGGGAAATTAAGTTCTCAATTAAAATTCTAAGTCAAACACTCTCTTTACATAGTTAAAAGCACATAAATGAAAGCGTAAGGTCAATAATAATCTACTATGCAGAATAAAAGTAAGCGTATTGTATCCCAAGTCATCTGCTCTGAGTCATTGTTCCACACACTCCATGGAGTTCCTGCTTTCCAACTGATGTGACTTCACTGGTACCTCCCAGCCAATGCTAGGGGTACTCTTCTTCCCCCTTATCCCCCCAATA
This sequence comes from Picea engelmannii, assembly GCA_009831015.1. Lineage (NCBI taxonomy): Eukaryota > Viridiplantae > Streptophyta > Pinopsida > Pinales > Pinaceae > Picea > Picea engelmannii. The sequence continues at coordinate 1,461,309 of ML776923.1, forward strand.
TGCAAAGGGGCCACGCACACTAAACCAGAGAACAAATAACTCCAAGTTCGCCTCGTAAGGCCAAGCTACCACTCCTCACCAAGATGGGTATCCTAACTCCCACAAGCTAAGTGAGTCAATTCTAAAATTGATCAATATAACATTTCGCATAACCGAAGAGATCCATCATCCTCCTCCTCCTCCCTCCTTTATATAGAGTTTCTAAGTAATTATATTTCCCAAATTCCCATTTAATTTATTGTTCAATAATTTAATTCATAAAAACCCTCCCCGTACATGTGTCACCCATCCCCTTCGTTGCTCGAGAAATTAATTTCATTAATTATTTAATTACTCCTATTTCCCTCACCCACCTAAAAGCATTCCTAGAATCGCTCCTAGGTTTCCTCAAAGAATAAGTTCGCTCAGTGCGCGCAAGAGCGGGATGTTACATCAATCATGTTCTAAGAATTTATTTGACCATATGCAACAATTACCTTTAAAGTTTACCATTTAAATATCATGGGTTCTTTGATCGTATGCAAACCGTTCAATCTCTAGAACTCATTGAATCATTTACTTTGATATTCACCAAAGATTTTCCAATAAGAATGTTGTTAATATTGGTGGTGAGTGGAATGATTCTTTGTGATGCAAATGAACGAAAAAAATTCTTGCAAATCTATGTTGACGCTCACCTTCAAGATTAAAAGTATCCACATTGTATTTTGACGTGATCGAACCTGAACGTTCGTGAAGGTTCTCCATACTATTATTGTTAGTGTTATGGTTTTTTGTTTTGCATATGGTGTCCCTTGTCCAAACCAAAAGGATCGTCCAATGAAAAAACATATGTTGTTTTTATTAGACGAGGGATTTCAGAGCTTATATCAATTATTTGCATACCCTCAGAATATTCTTTCATTTTCAAGGAACGTTCTAATTCCCGATATCCCTTGGAAATAATATCATACAAAACCATGCCTATATTTATTGGCAACCATGCAATGTGGCTTGCAATTGGTATAATAAACAGTTGTCTATAATTGTTCAATTTGAAAAGTTTCCATACACTTTCATGTGCAGTACAAATCATACCTCTACCATTTGTTATGTTGAAATACAAGTTCTCAATGGACTCATCTGGAAAAATATCTCAAAATATATCTACGCCCCTTTACATTTTCGTGTTGGAGAAAAATATCTCTACGCCCCTTTATATTTTCATGTTGGAGAAGAAACAAAGTTTATGAGATGAATAAAGTTTATCACAGACAAGTAATCCAAAATATTTGGAATATAGTAATCAAATTCATACAAACAACTATATATATATATATAAGAATGAATAGTAAGATGATTACAAATGAGAATGAAGGTTCACTTATATACCCACATAGGGGTTCATTTAATTATTATGTTATTAATATCTATTTGATATGTATATTTATGTTCATAACATTTCCTTCCCCTTAAAACTTATTTTTCTTCAAAGCATTAATATATACTTGATATGTATATTTATGTTCATAACATTGCCTTCCCATTAAAAATTATTTGTCCTCAAAGAAATAATATATATTTTATATGTGCCCACAGGGGTGTAGACTGATTGGCAAGTGCCATGTAAATGGAAGGAAATGTAAAAATGAGGTCTCAATTTCGATTCTCACCCTGATTTATCTAGAGACGTTCTTTCCGACTGTACGATTCTCCCTAGTGGTTATAAGGAAGCCAACAAGATTCCACCCCGTGTCACATGAGTATGATACTGTCGTTGTTACCGATTTTTTGTTTGCATAAAATCCTAGTGGATTGACACAGTACATTGTCATATAATTGATAGATTCTCCATCTTAGAAAAAATTACCTAAGTAAATACAATATGGAAGAAAAATGAGACCACCAAACGATGCCAATGAGAAGAGGCATTAAATCCAGAAAAGAAGCAACAATGAAGACTCCAAGGCAAATTTTTTTAACAGAAAATCCATTAAAAAAAATAACATCGAGTATTGTACATCTATCCTTAGAAATTGGACCCAGTGCTTCAGGCCAAAAGATTGAATGTATCTGCCACAAACATAGGGACGAGATCCGCAATATGCAGGATCCTTGTAGTTTTCTCTTAAATGAATCATCCTATGGTAAAATTGATAGTTTTCAGAAGCTCCCCGTGAGGAAGAAGATGAAAAACATTGTAGGGAAAATGGAATAGCCCTTAACTGAAATTTAGGACACAACCAGAAACTGCCTCTACACATTCAAATAAACTTCAAGGACATAGGTTGCATGTGCAATTTCAGAGGCCCAAATTAGTCCATTCTTCATGGAAGGAGATGACTAGTAGAAATATGCCTTACACGAGTGGGCGTTTTGGTCCTCATTCTCGAAGACATTAATTGTATATCCAGAGAATAGGTCAGTAGTCCCGCAATTGAATATTTTTTTTTCTTGAAATATATCTCTCGGAGCATCAACATATCATTTCCTTACAGTGAAAGTCTTCCACACAAAATGGACTAATTTGGACCTCTGGAATTCCTACTTTTGAGATGCAAAGAGGCTATTGCATTCAACATCGGTTTCTTTTCTAAAACTCCTTTTGGTTTTGTCAAGACCGTCATCACTGAGCCAGGAAGTTCCGCCCGTTATGGTTGATTTCAATTTGGAAGCAGGAGTGGGAACAATCTCTACATTGCCATCATCCATTGTCGTATGATCACCCATCATATCATCTTCTTCCGGATTGGAATCCATGACATCAACCTCTACGTCAACCATCAATGCAACTGGGCATGTTCTCTGAGTAAGAAGGGTTTCCTTGGAATTATTTGGCTTGAAATATATCTCTCGGTGTACCAAGGGACCATCTCCTTTTTTTCTCCTTGGTGGAGGGAGACGAGTAGTAAGAATATTCCCTAGAATACTGGAACCTCTGGCCATTATACTGGAATCACAATATTGTGGCAGCCAAACCCGGAATCCATCTGTCAATTTGTCTGTAAAAAATTGCAATCCTGAGGCCGCCAACCCTCGAGTTTGTCTGTCAATTTGTATATCGTGGAACTTAAACTGTTGTTTGGATGACACGAAACAATATGAGTGCAATGTTGAGCCAGCCAACCCACAGGTTCGCCTGTCAATTAGTATAACGTGGAATAATGGGTGTTATTTGTACGACACAAAACAATAGAGGCCCAATTTTGAGCCCGCCAATGCAAGAACTGGTGATCCAAAAAGTGCCTAGGTATGGAATGTGGGATTTGTACATGTTGAATAGAATCTGATATCCATATTTTATAAGAGTACATATTAAGTATGTATTACTCGTTTTTTTGGAAAATTTCTTGGTGCGAAAGTTAGGGCTTTAACGTCTTCATATTTTAGTTACTTTTATATCACCAACCTAACTGACCGCTTTCCTGTTTCATGTTGTACAATTTTTTTGGTCTAGTTAAATTTTACATTATCGTTATTTAATATTAATAATTTAATTTTGAAAATAATATTTTTAGATAATGTTACATAGTTAATAAGTATTACCATCCATAAACAAGCGCAATATTGAGGTTGTCATCCTTTGAATCCATCTGTCAATATGTATATCACGAAATTGCGAGTGTTGTTTGGAGGACACGAAACAATAGGAGTGCAAAGTTGAGCCAGCCAGCCCGTAGGTCCACCTATCAATTTTTATAACACGGAATTCTAGGTGCTATTTGTAGGGCACGAAACAATAAAGGCCCAATTTTGAGCCCGCCAGCCTGAGAACCCGCAATCCAAAAAGTGGCTAGGTATCATATCAAGGCTACAAAATGTATATCAATTATTAATAAATAAACTATAAAGTAAAATTAATGATATATATCCTATAATATTAATATTAAATATAGTATTCATTATTAATATGTGATAATGTTTTGTTAAATTTTATTCAATTAATTATTCCTATTTATTTTTATTTTTCATTTTTCATGTCCCGTTTGAACTTTGATATATATATTTTGCACCCAACACTTCCGTCATATACATTTTTCACCCAACAATTCCAGACTCATGGGTTGGTGGACTCACGGGTTCACATTTATAGTCATGCTTATGTATCACGAGTCCGACCGACTACGACATGATATTTAGTAATTTTACCCTAGGATGATTCACGGGAAGCTTCTGCAAACTATCAATTTTACCCGAGGATGATACATCGAGGAAAAAATGCAAGGATCGTGCATACCGCGGTTCAATGGCCTCGTAGTTCTTCGATATTGTATTTACTTAGGTAATTGTTTCTGACATGGGTCATCTAACAATTATATGAAAATGTACTATTTCAATCCACCAAGCTTTTATGCAAACAAAAAATGGATTACACACAGTTTCAAACCAACATTCAATTCTATTCGCAATGCAGAGAGAACATAGCAATACCAAAGTACAATGTTGCAACAAAATCGTCATTATTGTTTCTAAACATGCAATTATTAATTTTTAATGATAACAACCCATAATGTAAGAAGTTTAATACTTAAGGTAATATGTTGCAGTCATGGAAGAATGTATCAAGAACACACTTACACCCACACATTGCAATGAAATCTAATCTTCAACAAATCAATTGCTGACAATTAGTAGAAAATGAAGTTTAATACTTAAGTTAATATGCTACATCCATGGAAGATTGTATCAAGAACACACCTACACCCACATGTTGCAATAAAATCTAATATTCAACAAAACATTTGATGATAGTTAGTAGAAAATGATGGTTTTGCAACAATGGGGCTTGTTTGAAACCAATTCGTGCTTACGAAATTGCCCTTCACGTTTCTAATTTCCCACTCTTTTATCCCATGTAGTTTCTCTTCCTAGTTACTTAATCATTTTTTTTTTTTAAATCCCTTTCTTGGCAGTTGGTAGATTCACGTGTTTCAACCGAGCGATTATCCTTTGTCTAAATTGGGCCTCGATTGTTCTGTGTCCTACAAGTAGCACCCAGAGTTCCGCAATATACAAATTGACTGGTGGACTTGCGCGTTGGCTGGATCAACATTGTACTTCTATTTTTCTGTGACCTCAAAAAAACATTCGGAGCTCCGCGATATACAAATTGACACATGGGCTCTGGAACTAGTGGGCTCAAGGTTGCCATTGTTTATGGATGGAAAAGTGCTAAAATGAGCCACATACTACATTTGCATCACATATGTTATATTAAAGGGAAAATTATTTCTTCTATAGTTCTGTGTCCTACAAACAACACCCAGAGTTCCGCACTATACAAATTGACAATCAGACTTAAGGGTTGGCTGTCTAAAACAAATGACTCGGAGTTCTACGATATACAAATTGACACACAAAGCATACAACGAATATACTATTCATTGTTTTATGTCCCAACCAAATTTTCACTTCTTTCCAAGTATATATCTTGGCAGGAAATGGGATATTTGTTACAGATGTGAATATATTGGCCCTTCTTTTCCGTCTTCTATACTTAGCCAAATATCCATTTCTCTTTTCCCTTAACTTTAGCTTTCTCATCACTTATTCATTTTTTCGAAAATGTATTGCTGTGCGCGTGGGCATAGTTGCAGGTTCGGGTTTTCATTCATACTCTTATATTGCGACATTGATCGACCACTTCCCCATTCCATACCCAGACACTTCTTCGACTGCTCATTCCCATTAGGTGGGCTCTAGATTGGATTTCTATTGTTCCATGACCTACGAACAATACCGTCACTTCGTCGATATAAAAATTTACAACCAGACTCAAATCATACCATCTTCCGCATTACGGTATACCCATCATGCCCTCTACCATGGTACATATTTTGCACTGAAAACTTCTGAGACATACAATTTAACCGTCAGGTCCTCACATCTTCTGTGAAACTATTGTCACCCCATTTTGAAGCTCGTCTGTCTGCTTTCCATACTTCTCCATTTCTTTGAATTTCTTTCGTGGACCATTGGTTTGGTGGGTTCAAGAAATATCCAGTTCCTAATCATTGTTTCCTTTGCCCACGCCCTTTTGCAATTTGCAATTACCAATTATATATAAGATCTTATTTCTAGGCATGCAATTAGCAAGCATTAATTTCAAACATCATGGAATGTCATTTGTGCATCGTCGGGTTGGTCCATTTATGAATACTTCAATCCTTGCTTCTAAGAACGAGTCTGCCTCACCGTTTTCCTATTCCATACATAGCCACTTTCCAAGATTTCCTCAAATATACAAACCTACTGTTGAACTACCCCATCATGCTCTCTTCCATTTTACATGTTTTGCAGTAAAAAATTATGATACATAAGATTTGGCCGTGGAACACTCGACTCTCCTGAGTATCCCCGTAACCCTATTGTGAATCCCATCCAATTTTTTTTTAGACCTTGCCATTTGTTCCTTTCTCTCCCCCGTTTCCGTGACATTCACACTTGTCTATAATAAAAGAAAAAAAAATTAATGTATATATATATATATACATTTTTTGTTTCTAAATATGCAATTATTGACAATTCTAATAGCTCACCATGCAGGAGCCATATAGTTTATCATTGATGGGAGAAAGGATCGAGGATATCTCCTATTAATACGTATTAAACCAAGATTTGTGGGGAGTTATATAATCCCTTCTGAGTGTGGATTTGAGAATCATGGAATGTCATTCGCACGTCGTCGCCTTGGCATGTTCACGAAACCTCCAATCATTAATTTCTCTTCGTTGTACCTACCACCTTAGTATTTCTAAATATGTATTAAGTAAGCTTTACTGCTAGCAGTCCATCATGAAACACCCATATAGATTGCCATTAATCAGTGAAAGGCTCGAGAAGATTTTTGATTCATAAGCATTTTAGATTGCCATTAATCAGTGAAAGGCTCGAGAAGATTTCTGATTCATAAGCATTTAACCAAGATTTAGCGGAGAGTTACATTATCAGAGCTTTCACATTCATAAGTATTTAACCAAGATTTAGCGGAGATTTACATTACTGGTTCTAACTGTTCATTTCAACCATCGTCTGGAGAAAACCAACGTTCTCATAAACCTATGGCATTAGCTCGACCACATTTCTGTGGAGATACAATGAACATCTTTGGGTGTGAGGACTAGAACTTCTAGTGGTCTAGGGAATATTCTTATTACTCAACCCCTATCACCCAAAACCAAGTAATTTTGACCATTGGAATTTTTCGAGTAGGCTATGTCCTTGAAGTTTTTGATTGTAAGGACCTGGTCTCTTGGTGCGCCAATAAATTTATTTCAGACAAAATAATTATTCCACTACGAGACCACTCTTATGTTTCTTTGTCACCTCAAGTCTTATGCGAGATGTTAAGATTGTCATAGCCAACATTGATGTTCAGAGGAGAAGATTGCAAACAGTTCCTAGAAAAGCATAATGATGGGTTGGACCTCTTTCCACATTTATTGGAAGACTAGATTCTAGTTCTTGAAGATATCACCAGCTTGCAGGTTAGTTCATTTAGAAATCCATTCCGTGAAATTGCCTAGTTGTTTACAAGAATAACAGGACAGGAGTCCACAACAACTGTTTACCAGATGGCTCTTTATCTTTTGTAATTCAAATTCAAGGAACAAGCCATTTTTTATTGGGGAAAGTTAATTTCTCTTGAAATCTATTCTGAATTGTCAAGCTTCAAAAGGGAAAAGAAATTTTGTATGTCGTCCTACTTATTTTTTTCGATAACACATTGCTTCCCATTTCTAGAACTGTCTCTGTCGAAGAATGTCAACTGGAAATTTGACCCATTAACATTCTGGTACCAGAACTTATGGAAGCACAAGGATTACCACTGTTTTTATGAGGTTTTTAATGGCTTTGTGGTTGTTTTCAAAGTTTCATTGTTAGGAGAAGATGATCCCCACATATCTGAACACGAAACTAGTTTTTTGTATAGGAAGGGGACACTTGAACATTTGGATAATTACACTGTGATAATAATTTTCAACTCCACAAAAAAACCTACTCTTCATCCATGTCACATTACGGAAAGAATGTTCGTTGCATAAGTAGCATGAAAATACAACTACTAGTTTCATCTATTGCAAAAGAAGAGAAAAAAATAGTTCATTCCTCTGCATTGGAAAGTCAGGGAGTTAGTGTTGAAAAATGTCAACAAAATCGCTGAATTAACAACGCAATCTAGCAACTTCAACGTGATATATGCTAAAATCCTAAGAGGGTTCAACCTTGATAATATTTTTTGACAACATTTACAAACACTTGGCCTCGATGATTGTTTTTTCAAAAAACACCTCCCTAAAAAAGAGACATGTGTGGCAACGCTCCTGCTTCTAATGCTAGCGACCCAGACACACTGTAGAGAAGCACTAAATTGTACAGGAAATCAGGGAAAGGCCCCACTGACAAGAGTTTTCAATCGACGAATAATGCTCCAAAAAGTACAACATCCCAGAGCATCTCTCCAACGACCCACCACAAGAACAAAGCAACTCAGATTTCTTCAAACAGAGGAGGAGATAACGACCCTCCTCACTCTAAAATTGATAGTTCTCACAAGCTGCCACTAGACAAGAAGAGAAAAAACTGTAGCACAGGAGGAAGATCCAGAAATTCAGATTGAGAACATGGAACTTGAGACTGATCTGGATAGCATGCTCCACTACCTTGACCAGACTCGAGATGCCATCTAGCATAGTCACCCAATGCACATATCTAATACCAATTTTTTTTTATGAATATGAATCCTTCGTGTTTGATAGCGTTGTTTTTGACATCCAGTCCAAAAAATTGATAATTGAGAAACAAGATGTAAAAAAAAGAAAGGAAAATCTTGTTCAGAGGTTGACCTTGCCAACATGTGGCCATCCCAAATCTGTCAACTTCACAGGGTGAGAGGAGATGCACTTCATGATTCCATTGGATGCATCGAGGCTGAGAATGCCAGACTGACAAACTGGGTTAAGGAATTGGAAGAGGCTTTGATTCTTATGCCATTGCTTTCCAATCCTTTGGAAATAGCCATGCTTGCCACCCCTACAACCAACTTAAAAGGATCCTACAGCCTCCTCACATCCTGTAAAGGATATGTGGAGAACAATATCAAGAAAAGAATGGAACTGGTTATTGAGGCGTGGAAAACATCACAAACCATAACTTCCCTTGGAACTAGGGAACATAGTTTGCTCGAACATTTGCAGGCGGAGTTAAAAGATGAAGAACATTTCTATTTGAACAGGATCCTTCCTTTTGGCTCCATTGTCAGCAATATGAAAGAAATAAAAAGAAGACAACAATATCTTCCATCCAAAAACTGGATCAGTCAACTAAATGCATGCTCGAAAGAAAAAATGAAGAATCAACATCTCATTGTTCAGTCATGTTAACAATCCATATCAAAGAAAGATAAATTATTGAAAAGGTTGTCATGAATAAACTTCGTTGGAAGGACCAACGACTTCCAGGACCTCGACTTAATTGCAAACTCCTTTCCCTCAACTAGGAAAGATTTCGATAAATAGGTTTATATGTTTCAAGCATTGTCTTTGGAAAAGTTTTACATCATCCTTGAATATGATCAAGCTCATGTCGACGACTGGCTAGTCAACTATTCAATACACAATGAGGAAATTCATCAAGCTCTGTGTAATCTTTCTATCGACTTCCAAGAATTAGAAAACCATGTTTTCAACATAAAAATCTAGAATGAGATCAACGTTGCCCCAATGAGAACCTACATTGCAGAATGGCTCAAGAGGGAATTGAAGCAGGATGTTGATGAAAGACAACAGGCAGTTTCTACGATTCCATCATCCATCAATGACATCAATGAAATGACAACCACAAGAAAATAGAAAAGCGGCTCATATGTAACATCACTGTGATTCTGCTGATAGCATCCTACTTTGTTTATCAACCTAGTTATTCCACTTTTTCTTAATAGAAATGTCTAGCCAAACACTTATACCTTTCAATTTATTTTTCAAATTAATTTTTTTTACAGGTATTGCACTCTATCTTCTTTCTACAGTCTTGTTTCTTGTACATATTTCTCTTATGGTCCCTAGGATCCCCAAAGCCAGTCTATATGACAAATGCTTTGAAATTTCTAGTAATATGTAACATAATTTTTTTTTTGACATATTTCAAATAAAACTGTTTCAAATGCATTTAAATTTCCAATTTTTTTATATTATATACTTTCAAAAAATAAATGGCTTCCACTATGCACAAATTGTATTTTGTTATATATTTTCAAAACATAAATGGTTCTCTACATGCCACATATCATTTACTTCATGGATACCACATGTGCTTCATTCTGCTTGCTACTTTTTCCCATCCCACTTCAACCCAACAGGGACTGTGTTGCCATGCAGTCTTCTTTAGAAAGAAGTGTTTAACATTCTAGTTTAAAATAAGATTCACGAGGCATTATAAGCATTGTTGAAACACGTGTTAAATTACACTTATTTTAGTTGAGTGTGCCAACAAATAGTTAAATGTTTTCAAAAAATGCATCTGCGATAACCTCCACAACTATAAAGCTCTGCAAACTAAGATTCGTAGAGGTTTACAATTCTATTTTTTTCTTAAATCAAGGTTTTTCAATGTTTTTACTCTTTTTATAGAACCAATGCACAACTTATTTATAGGCACACCAACTATAAAAAGTGGTTTCTTTTTAAATACAATAGAATAAAAGAACATCGTTCATTTTAATATTATTATGGACAACTAAGTTTACCAATAACCTAATCCATTGTTGTGTCAAAAGTGAAGAGGATTCTTGTGCAAGAGAATTTTACAAAGGATAAGATCAGAGGGGAGAGTGTTTTTGAACAGTAGAATTCATAAGAAGTCATTGTAGGACACATACAAATCTATAGAAGATAAATTTCAGGCGCATAACTTTTTTCTCTACTTGATGACAAACTTTGCCTCATTTTTTTACAATTTACCTATAATATAATTTTTTTCCACATAAATATTTACAAATTCAAACACATTTTAACAAGCTAGAAAGATTTAAGATCACATTAATAGACATGAATAGTTCTAGAGTTTTCATCATTCCACAATGAAATGAGAGGGAAGTGTGGAAGACCAAGGCATAAGAGCTTGAGTATGATGTGTCAAATATTGATCCCGACATGACATGACTCACTCTGAGATGGAACAGAATTGAACTCAAATTCTGTGAGACGGTGACGGGTAAATTAATTTAGTAATGTGGACAACTGGAGTTATGAAGTCATGGAAGGGTATTGTATGAGTTCTACTTCAATCGTGCTAGAACCATTACATTTTAATCTAAGGCTAAGACATAGGCAAAAATTCCATGCATATAATAATTGACACTTCCTATAGTTGAATTGAATACATAAATTGTATTATAGTTCTTTTAATTAATAATATCCATTTTTAAATGGATGATCCATAAGAGTATTAAATTTTCTTTTGAGGGAATAACCCATGAGTAGTTAATGCTAGGTTGCAAGTAAACCCAATACGTCCAACCAACAGATAATAAAAGTGGACTATTGTAAGAAGATAAGAAAGTACTGGATATGGTAGAAGTATTGATGGATCCTTTTTAAGTATTTGAAAAATCCCTACAAAATAATTTATGAAATCAATTATGATAGTGAATGCTTGCAACATAATAAAAATAAAAATTTGGAAGTAGAAAAGGAAGTTGAGCGATGAACTGTTAGGAGTAAATCTTATTTATTACATATTTAGAAATGCGAAGGTGGCGGGTATGGCGAGAGAAATTAAGGATTGGAGGCTTCGTGAACGTGCGAAGGGAATTTCATGATTTTTAAATCAATAGTCGGAAGGGATAATATAACCCCCCCGCAAATCTTGGTTTAATGCACATGAATAGGAGATCTCCTCGAGCCTTTTGTCAATTAATGGCAATCTATACGTTTCCTGCATGATGACTTGTTAGAATTAAATGCGAGTAATTCCATATTTAGAAGCAATATATATATATATATATATATATATATATATATATATATATATATATAACTTTTTTTTTCTTTTATTATAGACAAGTGAGAAGGTGACGGAGATGACAAAGAGTAACAGAATAATGGAAATCTCTTAAAAGCGGTTGAATGGGATTCAAAAAAGGTTTACGAGAATATTGAGGAGAGGCGAGTGTTGTGCGGTCAAATTTTATGTATCAGAATTCGAGTGCAAAATGTGTAAAACGAAAGAGATGATGATGGGGTTGTTCAACAGTCGATTTGCATATTTGTGGAATTCCAAAAAAGTCAGAATTTTTGAGTGCAAAATGTGTAAAATGGAAGAGATGATGATGGGGTAGTTCAGCGGCCGCTTTGTATATTTGCAAAATTCTGGCAAAGTGGCTAAGTATGGAATAGGAAAATTGCTAATTGCATGCCTAGAAATAAGATCTTATATATAATTGACAATTGTTAATTGCAAAGGGACGCAAGCACAGGAAATAATGACTAGAAAATGAATATTTCTTCAACTCGCCAAACCGACGATATGCCAAAGAAATTTGAAGAAATGGAGAAGTATGGAAAGCGAACAGACGGGCTTCAAAATTGGGTGACAATAGTTCCATAAAATATGCAAGGGACCGATGGTTAAATTTTATTTCTCGGTATTTTTCAGTGCAAAATGTATACCAAGGAAAAGAGCATGAAAAGTGGACCGTAATACAGAAGAGGGTATGATCTGAGTCCAATTGCAAATTTGTATATCGCGGAAGTGACGGTACTGTTCGTAAGCCATGGAACGAAAGAAGTCTAATCTAGAGCCTGCCTACCGAGAAGTCATGGTCGGAGAAATTTCTGGATATGGAATGGGGAAGAGGTCGGTCGGTGTCACGATAAAAGAGCATGAGTGAAAGTTTGAACCCGCAACCCCGTCCACGCGTGCATGCATACATTTTCAAAAGAAATGAATAAGTGAGGAAAAAAAGAGAAATTTAAGGGAAAAGAGAAACGAAACATAATTGCGAAGTTGGCGGGAACATAAAACAATGACCAAGAATGCGATCTACGAGTTTAGAGTTTATTTGGTTCTTTCTTGTATGGTTTGTCTGTCAATTTCTATATCATGGACCTACAAGGCATTTGATTAACCAACCAGCCCACAAGTGCGACTGTCAATTTGTATAGTGCAGAACTGTGGGTGTTGTTTGCAGGACACATAACTATAGAGGAAATGTTTTTCCCTTTAATATGGATTCTATGGGGAAAATGTGGTATGCCTCATTTTAGCACTTTCGCATCCATAAACAAAGTCAATATTGCGAGCCATGGATCCTGTCTGTCAATTTGTATATTTCAGAGCTCTAAATGTTGTTTGGAGGTCACAAAAAAGTAGAACTACAATGTTGAGCCAGCGAGCGCACAAGTCCGCCTGTCAATTTGTATATTGCGAAACTCTAGGTGATAGTTGTAGGACACAAAAAAATAGAAGGTCAATTTAAAGAAAGGGCCATCAGTCGTTGGAAATGCGTGAATCCGCCAAACCGTGCAACAAGGCATTTTCAGAAGAAAAAAAAAACGATTAACCAACCATGAAGAGAAACTAGAGGGAATAAAATAGTGGGAAAATAGAAAGGTGGAAGGCAGTTTTCGTAAGGGAGAAATGGTTTCAAAGAAGCCCCATTGTTGCAAAACCATCATTTTCTACTAAATTTCAAAAAACCCGTCATTGAAGATTAGATTTTATTGCAACTCATGCGTGTAAGTATGTTCTTCATACATTCTGCCATGACTATAACATATTAAGCTAACTACTAAAATTCATTTTCTACTAATTGTCACCAAATGCTTTGTTGAATATTACATTTTATTGGAATGTGTGGGTGCAACTGTGTTCTTTACACATTCTTCCATGACTGCAACATATTAACTCAAGTATTAAACTTCTTGCATTATGGGTTCTTAGCATTAAAACTTAATAATTTCATGTCTAGAAACAATAATAATGATTTTGTTGCAAGATTGTACATTGGTATTGCTATGCTCTATCTGCATTACGAATAGAAGTGAACGTTGGTTTGAAACTATGCAATCCATTTTTTCTTTTCATAAAAGGTTGATGGATTGACACAGTACATTGTGATATAATTGTTAGATGCTCCATCTTAGAAAAAATAACCCAATTAAACACAATATCCAAGAATTATGAGAGCACCGAACCATGCCAAAGAGAATAGGCGTTATATCCAGAAAAGAAGCACCAATGAAGAGTCCAACGAAATTACTTTTTAATAGAAAATCCATTTAATAAAATAAGAAAAACACTCAGTATTGTACATCTATCCTTACAAATTCGACCCAATTCTTCGGGCCAAAACATTGAACGTATCTGCGACAAACACATTCACGAGATCCGCAGTATGCAAGATCCTCAAAATTTTCTCGTCCATGAATCATCCTGTGCTGGAATTGATAGTTTTTAGAAGCTTCTCATGAGGAAGAAGACGAAAAACGTTGCAAGGAAAATAGAATAGCCCTTAGTTGAAACCACCTTTGCACAGTAAAAAAAAATTCATGAGCACAGGTTCCATGTGCAACTTCAGAGGTCCAAATTAGTCCATTCTGGGTGGAAGGAGATGACTAGTAAAAAATGGCTTGCAGCAATGAGAGTTTTGGACCTAATTCCTGAATATGTTAATTGTATATCCAGAGAACAGGACAATAGTCCCGCAAGTGAATAATTTTTTGGCTTGAAATATATCTCTTGGAGCATCAACAAATGATTAATTTATAGTGAAACTCTTCCCCCAATAATGGAATAATTTGGAACTATGGAATTCCTATATTCGCACTGCAAAGTGGCTATTGCGTTTACCATCGGCTTCTTTTCTGAAATTCCTTTTCATGTTGTGAGGACCGCCATCACCAAGCCGGTAAGTTCCATATGTTATGGTTGATTTCAATTTGGGCACAATAGTGGGAAGAGTCCTTGCATTGCCATCATCCATTCTCATATCATCGCCCATCAGATCATCTTCTTCCGGATCAGAATTCATGTCAACAACATCTACGCTAGCCATGAATGTAACTAGGCAGGTTCTCTGAGTAGGAAGAGTTGCCTTCAAATTCTTTGGCTTGAAATATATCTCTCGATGTACCAAGGGACCATCTCCTTTTTTGGTCCTGGGCGGAGGGATATGAGTAGTAAGAATATGCCCTAGAATAGTAGAACCTCTGGCCATTATGCCCTAATTTGTATTATTTACCTGGACACAATTGTCGCCACAACTTAACAAGAATTTCGGTTTGCTCCAGACGGTGTTTGAAATGAAAATCAATGAGGGATAATATAACCCTCCACAAATTATGGTTTAATGCATATCAATGGAATATCTCCTTCAGCCTTTTGTTTATCAATGACAATCTCGAGGGTTCGTGTAGAATGATCTGTCACCCTCACAACTCACTAATTGCATAATTACAAAAATAGTGTGAAGGTGACAGTAACGGTGAAGAGAGATTAAGAATTAGAATTTTTTTAAAAGCACCAACCCGCCGACGCAAAAAAAATAGATTTCATCTTGTTTGAAATGAATACTTGGAAAGGATAACATACTTTTGTGCAAATATTAGTTTAATTAGTAGTATTGACAAATCTTCTCCGAGCATTTGGACATTAATGACAATCTTAACGGTTTCTGTAGGATGAAGTATTAGAATTAAGGCTTAATTATTACATATATGGAAACATGAATGAAGGTAATGGCGATGGCGAATTGCGTCGAGGCACCGACCAACCCGCGAAACCGATTCCAAGAAATACCCAAGTATGGAAAGTGGTCGCGCGAATTAGAAAATAAGAAGGGCAGAAGATATACCTAGGAGATGTGAAGGGTCGACAGACATATTGCATCTCAGTGATAGATATCGGTCGTCAATTTCTATGTCGTAGAATTTCTTTGAAAATTCGTAAATCACGGAAGGGGGTTTCTTTGCAAATTTGTAAATCACTAAAGTCTGGGTGCTAGTTGTAGGGGGTGGAACAATGGAAACGCAATTTAAGCCCACCTATGCAGGAACCTGCATTTCAAGAAGGAAAAGCAGAGAGAAAATATAGAGTACAATTTTTTGGAAAAACGAGTAATACACACTAAATATGTACTATAAAGTATGAACATGACATGTTATAGAGCATGCACAGATTCTAAATTCCATACTTAGTCACTTTTGGCATCGCGGGTTCTCGGACTCATGGGCTCTAAATTGGGCATCCATTGTTCTGTGGCCTACAAATAACATTTAAAATTCCGCGATGTACAAATTGGCTAGTGGACCTACGGGGTACTTGGCATTTTACTGATCTGACATTCCATACTAACACCAATCTTTGGATCATGGGTACTCAGGCTGGTGGGGTAAAAAATAGGCCTGTATTTTTTTGTTACCTACAAATAGCACCCAAGAGTTCTGCAATATACAAATCGACAGATGACCTTCTTGGTATAATGTTATATCAAACAACACTCGGGCTTCTGCCATATACAAATTCATAGATGGACTCTATGGTTGGTGGGCCCAACCTTGCGATTGTTTATGGATGGTGATCCCTATGAACTTTGTAAGACTACAAAAAAACATTGTTTTCAAAACTAAAGTATTAATATTAATTGATACTATACAATTTAATTACATAAAATTATAAAAGGATGTGAAATATCTTATTTGAAAGAAAAACCTACTTAGGAACTTTTTGGATCGTGGGTTCTCGAACTAGCGGGCTCTAAATTGGGCATCCATTGTTCTGTGGCCTACAAATAACATTCAGAATTCTATGATATACAAATTGGCTAGTGGACCTGCGGGGTACTTGGGCATTTTATTGTTCCCGCATTCCATACTTATGCCAATCTTTTGATCACGGGTACTCGGGTTGGCAGGTTCAAAACTGGGCCTGTATTGTTCTGTTACCTACAAATAGCACCCAATAGTTAAACAATATACAAATCGATAGGCATACTTCTTGGTATAATGTTATATCAAACAACACTCGGACTTCCTCCATATAAAAATTCACAGATTGACTCCAGGGATGGCAGGCCCAACCTTGTGATTGTTTAGGGATGGTGATCTCTATGAACTATGTAACACTACAAAAAAACATTATTTTCAAAACTAAAGTATTAGTATTAAATATTGATATTGTACAATTTAATTACATAAAATTATAAAAGGATGTGAAATATCTTATTTGAAAGAAAAACCCTTGTATTCAGAAACTTGCATTCCAAAAAATTTGTATAATATTAAACGGGCAAGAGGTCAGTTGGGCTGCTGATATAAAAATGAGTGGAAAACTAAACACGTGCATCCGTCAAGTTCTGCACCTACAAAATTTTGCAAGAAACGAGTTATACATACCAAGTATGTACTTTTATAAATTATGGGAATGATATTTTATAGAGCATAAAACCAAGAAGTTGGAAAATGTTTTTTTTTTTTTTGCAACAAGTTATACAGATATGGTTTGAAACATAGAAATATGAGTTTGCAATATGTTTGATGCACGCACCCCTTATTCCATACTTGTGGTCACTTTTTGGATTGCAGGTTCTCTCACTAGATCACGGGTTCTCGGGTTGGCGAGCTCAAAATTGGGTCTTTGTTGTTTCGTGCCATACAAATAACACTGCAAGTTCCGCGATAAACAAATTAACAAGCAGATTTGCAGACTATTTCAATTTTAAGGGTCGTGTGTTGTTGTAATAACACTATTGGACTTGGGCCAGTTTATATTTGTTTTACAATATCAAATGGAGAAGCAGTCAGTCGGGCTGGTCATCTAAAGGTAATTGAAGTTGGAAGTAGTGAATCCGCCAACTTCCGTAGGTAGAAGTTTTCTAAAAAACGAGTAATACATAGTAAGTATGAACTCTTACAAGGTATGGACATGAGGTTTTTATAGAGTTTGTACGAACCCCTCATTTCATACTTGGCCACTTTTTCGACTGCGGGGTCTTGGTCTGGCGGGCTCAAATCTATACCTCTGTTGCTCTGTATCCTACAAATACGACCGAGAGTCCCGTAATATCCAAATTGATAGCCGAAGCTCCAGACTAGGTCCTTGAACATTGTAGTTTTATTGTTTTGTGTCTTCTAAATATCATTTGGAGGAAACAGGCAATACATAGTAAATATCTATTTCTACAAACTATGGGCATGATGTTTTATAGAGCATGTACGGATCCCTAATTCCATGCTTGGACACTATTTGGATGGCAGATTCTCGGGCTGCTTGGTTCAAAATTGGGCCTCTATTCATCCCTTCCCTACAAATAGCATCCACATTTCCACGATATACAAATTCACAAGTGGACTTGCCAGGGATTTCAATTTTAAGGTCCTCGTGTTCATGTCATAGCACAATTGGAGTTGGGCTAGTTTATATTCATTTATTACAATATCAAACGGAGAAGTAGTCAGTCAAGCTGGTGATATAAAAGTTAGTGAAATATGAAGTCGTGAATACACCAACTTTTGCACCTAGAAGTTTTCTGAAAAACGAGTAATACATACTAAGTATGTACTCTTATAAACTATGGACATGAAATTTTTATATAGCATGTACGGATCCACAATTCCATACTTAGCCACTTTTTGGATTGTCGTTTCTATGGTTGGCGGGATGAAAATTGGGCCTCTTTTGTTCCACGCTCTACAAAAAGTACCCACATTTTCGCGATATACAAATTGACAAGCGGACTTGCGATCTAGCTGGTTGAACATTGCACTTCCATTGTTCTGTGACCTCCAAATAACACTCAGAGTTCCGCAATATACAAATTGACATATGGACTCGAGAACTTGTGCATTCAATTTTTCCATTGTTTACGGATGGTAATCCCTATGAACTATATAACATATCTAAAAACGTTATTTTGAATATTAAATTATTAATGTTAAATATTGATATTGCAGAATTTAATTAGACAAGAGAGTTTGTACAAATTGGTCAGGAGAGCTATATAAATGTTTTCTGACAAATGAGCAATACATAGTATCGATATGAGATTTTATAGAGCATATGCGGATCCCTCATTCCATACTTAGGAACTTTTTTGATCGCGGGTTCTTGGCCTTGCGGGCTAAAAATTGAGTCTCTATTGTTTTGTGTCCTACAAATAGCACCAAGGCTTCCACGATATACAAATTGATAGGAGGAGTTGCGGACTGGTTGGCTCAACATTTCACTTCTATTGTCCCTTGTACTCCCAACAACAGTCATAGTTCTAGGTAACAAATCGACAGGACCCCACGACTAGCGGATTCGAGATTGAAATTGTTTACGAATGGTCATCCTATCTAACTTTATCTAAAAACATTATTTTCAAATACTAAATTAATAATATTAAATATTCGTATTGTACAATTGAATTACATTAAATTATTAAAGGATTTTAAATCGCTTATTTGTAAAAAAATGAAGGAAAGAAACGATTTTTTTTTTTTTAATTCTATCATCGCAAGCATAAGAAGGACAAATTTGGATTTTAAGGACCTCTTGTTCATATGATAGCACAATTGCACTCCGCACAGTATATATTCATTCATTTCAAATTATTCTAGCACATTAATTTTACCGAGTTCACTAATTAATAAAAAATGCCAAAACAACGACCAATTTGAATTTTAAGGTCCTCTTCCTGATATGATAGCACAATTGCACTTAGCATAGTATATATTCGTTGATTTCAAATTATTCCAGGACAATAATTTTACCAATTTCATCGATCAACATAATCTAATAAAACAAGACACATACTACATTTGCGCCACAACGCCATAGAAATTTTCAGGCGGATCTGTGGGCCAACTGCCTAAAAAATTCAATTAATTGTTTTGTGTCCTCTAAACAATAGTTGGAGTTCCACGGTATACAAATTGAGAGACGAAGCACACAACCAAGAACCAACCAAAATTCAAACAGGCCACAAGCATGTTCCGAGAAGGTTCCATAGAGCAGGACCCATCGACCTTTGCACCAAACACTTTGATATACAAAGAAAAGACGTCACTGCATTCAATTTCTCTTGAATATGGTATATGTTCCGAGTACAAAATAACCGTTCCCATGGGATATATGGGGTTAGCTACCATGCTTCCCATTTTTTTGGACCGAACAATCTTATGCGCTTGCAATCCCGACTAGACAAGTTCGACGAACATTCAGTTGGATGTTGAAGAAATATTGCAGAGACACATGAGGTATTTTCGTTTCCTCCAAAATTTATATATATATATATATATATATATATATATATATATATATATATATATATATATATATATATATATATATATATATATATATTCCCTTCTTAAGCCGATATGAAAAAATGCATTGTCCTCATTTAAGGTGAATTTATGTGTATCTGAATCTCCCGCAGCATGTACACAATCCTTTCCTTTTTTTGTAGATATGTTTCATATGACAAGTCTACCAACTTAGGAAGCACATTTTATAACAAAGGATGCCTAACCTTACAATGAACGGTCATGTTTCCCACGGTTCAAATGACACCATTCACTCAATGTCCATATATATATGGACATTTTTCACTGCATCGCAAACAATCAATCCTATCATCACTTATCAAAGTGGAGGTAGAAGCAGGAGAGTTGTATTTTGCACATACAGGTTCAAAGGCGGTCGAGTACACATTGGTTGCAACCAAAAGACCTTCAACCTGGGAATGCGAGCATAGGAATTAATACATTGAACAATATAATACAGAATTGCAAACCCCCTCTCCCCTTAAAAAAAAAAAAAAATCAACCAGGCCGCAAAAATTTGTTGAAGGCTATTTCTATAAGCAAAGTGAAGATTATTTTGTGGATGTATACGCACAATAGTTGTAGAGATGGCTAGTTTCTTCAGATCCTATACTATATCTTCTTTCAACTTTGTTACAAACGTTGTCTAGGTTGTCCGAAAGATCCTTTCTCTAACATCCCTTTTCTTTCTTATATTTTTTAACAACATAAGTGGAATCTTCCCTTTATGAAATTTTTGTTTGATTGATGAAAACAAATTTGAATACGTATCGAGCAATTGTAGCTACAACATGGAACAGTGCAATATTTGTGTAACTTACCCAACATACATGCACATGCGAAAGTAAAGGACAAAACAGAATATGAAAAGAGGTACCATTGCCTTGTCGCTCTCCGAGTCTCCATCCTTTATATGGAGAATTTGTTTCGAGACAAGTTTTCTCGCCAATGTGATAGTTGCGCCAATCATTCCAATTGGGTAAATATCAATGCTCTGTGCAAGATGGTTGATAGTCGAGTCTGGGTTGAAACTATATTCTAAACAAATAGCAAAATATTTTTCCACAATGCTTGTTTCATTCAGCAAAATAATTCGATCGCAATCACCACATTCATATACTATTTTGGGAAATATATTAAAATTTGTAATGGATATCCCATTACTCAACAATATATTTTCTGCATGTTTCTGGACAAGTTGTGGAGGAACAGTCAGTGTCATTGTCATCATGGCCTCCTTATATGTCATGTCAGCATGCACAATGGATCTACTTTTGTTTGCCTTGTCCAAGTAGGTTCTATAGAAGACCATTATGTCCTCGATGAACAATTTTCTAGTTCGGTGGTTGTTCAAGCCCTCTATTGATAGTACTTTGGATGTTACAACTCTAGACTTGGTCACAATTTTTGAACAGGAAAAACTAAAGTGAATGGTAGTATGCATGTTTTTTTTTTCTTTTTTTCCTATATTCTTCTTTCACTAGAATAAATATACAAGTACATGCATAGCTTGGATGAACTATGGAGCTAGAGTTTTGTAACCACACCTCTTAGTCTGTGGAACATGCATCACGTTCGACATTTCGCTTGTACTTGTCGATACTTCTTGCGAGCTACAAACCATGTATTGTAGTCAACATCATCATATCCACCATGCCATAAATGAATATAAAGCTGAGGATATTTGTTTAGTAAACATAGTAACAGAATAGAATATGCATCTTTACCTTTAGCCTTGTCGGTCTGTTGATGTCTAGGATGACTGACTGCTCATGCCCATGTCAGTAGTCCAACTTTTTCTGATGCAATCATGTGCACATGAACATTAGGACTAAACATGTGCAACTTTTTTTTTAACTGGAAAAATGTTTCAAAGTAAAAAGGGCACCAGGGCAGGGCACCATGGCCAATATGTATATCATGTACCCCTAGAAGGCAGGGGAGAAATATTCAACCTACTAGCCCGACACCTATAATCGATAAAGTAGGAAACTATGTAACAAGGTAGAAGAGAGACCACATATGTGAAACTGTTAGTCAGTCAACTAGTGCACCAAGGCATTTTTGGAAAGCACACAAAGTATATGAATTAGAAAACAAAAGGGATAATAGAAAATGGAAAAAGTAGAAATAGGGGTGGCAGAAAGGCCCATTGCAGCCAAGCCATTGTTTTGAACTTCAATATTACATGCCCCCACTTAATTTGTATATTTAATTTACCACAACACTTGGTATACCTTTTAGAATATTGTACCACAAAACCATCTTCTATTGCACATAACAATTCATCTCCCCGTCCAAGCAACCTATATTTTCCAAGGAAGCAATGTCGAATATGCAATGGACATGAAGGAAAGTTAGTATGAAGACATACATCTAAAATAAAGAGAAAAAAGTCTATTTATCGGCCAAAGAGCCCATCACCATATCCAACTATTATGTTTGTTTATATGTACCAATGTAGCGAAAAGACAACAAACATGAAGCAGGTTAGTATGCAAGAAGGAATGTTATGAAAATAAGTTACCATGTATGAAGGCACGCAAAATGTACATATAATAAACTAGGTGAACACATATACAGACCATAAATGAAATATAAAACAACGTAATATGAAATAATAGTACAAGAATGAACCTTTCTATATCCTCTTCAACCGATGCAGTTAAGACTCCCTCCTTTTCTCCAGCTATTATGTTTGTTTTACTGTGGGAACGCAAAAAACACAATGAACATGAATGGAAGCTAGTGTGCAAGGGAGGACAAGAAATATGTAAATATAGTAAAATAGACTCAACAAACAGTCTATAAGATAGGAAGAAACATGAACCTTTGTGCTTCTCTATCCATGGTTGTAAACGTGTAATTTTTTTTCCCTGCCCAAAAGATATTACAAGCCACAAAACATCATGCAATTTCATGGTCGTAGCTAATCAATTTCCGATTTTCTGTGGAAAATTATTCAGATATTCCTCCACCGATGGAAATATATGCTCTTTATCCTCTACATAGATTGTTGTTCCCATGATAAAAGTTTTTTGTTTTTCCTTGGCAAACTACCCACACATGCTTCCAGACATCCAAATATAATATTGTTGAATCTTTGGTTTACATATCATACCTCAAGCACAACAGAAATTGTATCATGTGCACAATAGTCTATGTAGAGGAGAAAGAACATCTAATGTCAAATCGACACATCTAATCATACATGGTCTATAAAGGTACCCTTCATATGCTTTATTCCAACAAAAAAGCAATGGATATTGCAATTTCACATGGAATCCTCGAACAATTTTGCATGCAACTATTTTCTGTCATGCCAGCACTGAAGCACAAACAAAATATCATAGAATAATAGACATCAACATCGGAAGAGAGGGGAAATAACACAACTTCATGTTCACTCCTAGATGTAGGGGCTCAACACCACAAAGCACCCCAAAAAACAATAATAATCCAAAAAAAATAAAATCTCCAACCACTACTGCTAGACCCCAACCCTGCAAGGCCAAAGAAAACAAAAGAAAACAACAAGAACCAAATAGAGAGAAAGCACAAATAGGTTGAACTGCACCCCCAGGGCCCCAAAGCATAAACCTGAGCTAGACAAACAGAACCAGCAACCCACGAACCAACGAACCAGCAAGAACCACCGACCCAGTGAAAAAAATATGTATCTCCGACGATTATGAAATTGTAGCCCAAGAATAGATGGAACCAAAAACATACAAGGACCATGCCACTGAAAATAAGCAAACATTCTACCTTGTAGACTGCAAACACTCAACATAGAAAATGAAACTATGGCATCAAAAATTACTCTGAAACGATGAAATGAATAACCACAGGTCAAATCACAAATGAAACAATAATAAGAAGGAACCGAGAAACCAACAAAAAATAAGAAGTCACCAAACTAGTAAACAATGTATATAGCTTCAACAATAATGAAAATGAAGTGCAAAGGCAGAAGAAGGATGAAACTTACAATGGATCTTCAGTTACTATATGGAAAATTTCGAGGAAGAATGTACTTCAAGAAGTGTATTTACATAAACATTTAAGGTTGTCAGGATGTCTAAGGACCTCACAGTATGCAAACATTTAATTTTTCAGGCTTGTTGGAGGAAGTTGCCTCATGTAAACATTTTAGCTGTCAGGCCTATTAAGGCATATCAAAAAAAGTGTCAATATATTTCAACAAAAATACATCCGCCAAAGACATTATAAACTTTGGAATTCGCAATCACTATAAAGCTTGGATATCAAAACATTTTGATATGCTTAGTACATATGAAAACTTACGAATATGTTCAGCTAGCAGAAAATGATAATACAAATGTTCGAACTAATGCTAGAATTAATCAACCTTCAAGCAATACACAGGAAAAATATATGATTGAAAAAGATTGTATATGAGAAATTTTTTTGATATATTGCCATATAAAACATTGGGATTAGTGAAGCTGACAATAACACCTCAAATATCTTATCCAATCAGATCAATACATATATGATACTATTTATTCTATAAAAATATATGCTTTTAATTCCCTAGCTCCAACAATAGGTATTATGCAAATATTTATGGTCAAAGGACAAACTAATATGTAGTCAACGACTTATCGATCACTATAGTCCCTCTATTCCTATGGTAGGGACTAATAAGATCACTTCTTTGAATTATTATTATTAACATTATTGTGTCCATTTCATTGGGGTTAGCCTCAACCTAAAAAAATCTCAACGTTGTGTTTTGAGTTCTTATTTTGGTTGGTAAAAACTTACAACATTTTTATAAGTTTATTTAAAAATTAAAAAATATTATTATTAACATTATTGTGTCTTTTTCATTGGGGTTAGCCTCAACTCAAAAAAATATCAAGATTTTGTTTTAAGTTCTTACTTTGGTTGGTTACAACTTACAACAATTTTATAAGTTTATTTAAAAATTATTTATTCTTGATACTCAAAACATTCACACATGAGTGATAGATTGATTAAAGGAAATGTGAAAAACATCTTAACTGAAATTTCTATACCATTTTTTGTTTTTGTTTTTTTCATGACAAAGTTGCTTAGAATGTGGGCCAAGGAGGCCACCTAGGGGAACGCCCACCTAGGGCGCACAAGTCAATCACCTAGGCACGACACTTCTTCACCTTTTGATGATGAATTAAATATATGTAAAATAAATGGTTCCCTTGGTATATAAGGTGAACCAGGACTAAAATAAAGTATTCTTACCTTTTCTTCTAAAGTTATGTGTCTTGGTTGTTTTCTTTTATGAGTTTGCATTTTGCATTCATGGAAATTTCATTTTTAGGGTTTCTAAAAAATAACTAGTGTGCCTTCCTTCATGGTTTCCTCCTGGTGACTCCATTTTCCATGCTTCCACCTCTGAGAAAAATATTATCTCATTATCTAGCCACTCTCTCAGGGAGAAAATCATTTCCTTCGAGTTTTCTGAGGTAGAAGGGAGGGCGCACCAACTAGGGTTTGCACCCTGGATCATTTCTTCTTTGTGGGAATGAAGTGAGTGTACCCTCTTCCATGGTTGAATTGGGATTCTCCCACTAATCCTCAAATGTCACTCTGAGATCGCCAAAACCTCTTAGTCACTCTCGGGTCACCCCGGTCTACATCCCCATTTGCTTGGTCACCCAAACTAATAGTGCGCCCCTGTTCAGATTTACGCCCGCGAGGAGAGTTTTTGGTCAGAAGTCGAGCTATGGCTTTCATAGTCACATTATCCTATAGATAACCTTCTTGGGAAGATCAATTGGTATCACAGCCTCAAGATCCATTGAAAAGCTTCTGATCTTGAAGATTGAGCCAATTTTTTTTTGGGGGGGGTTTCATGAAATAATCTAGAGTTTGCCCATTCGAGGGTTTCCATTTTATGCAAGAATATAGACAGATATCATAATCCCCAAGGGAACCCACATCTCCATTTCCACAGAGAGGATCTCTACAGATCTAAAACAATACAGATCTCTCCCTCTAGACAAGTTCTAACTCTGTTTCCTCAGGGTTTTGAGTCTTTTGTTCTCAAAACAAAGTTCTCTATTCAACATTGCAACCCAGGGGTGACTTTTCTCTTTATCTATCCTCACAATGCCTCCACGCAAACATCCTTTGGCAGTCGAATTAGATTCCAACACATCAAATCCTATCCAAGATCTTGCCTCTGTCCTCAATGAGCTGCTCAGAATGTAACAAAAAAATAATCCAGATCCATTCTGGTTGGACACTCGAATCAAACTAACTAAGTTTGTTGGGAAAACGAATGGAAAAATGGTGTATTCTTGGATCTATAGCCTATCCACCTATTTCAATACATGTATAGGCCTTACCGAGGAAAGAAAACTCCAAACTGTCGCCTTGCAATTAGAAGGACTAGCACAAATTTGGTGGGATACAGATCAAGAGAATACCACATTTGTGATAGATATTGGGGATTCTCCAAAATCCTCTATTTCGAAACCCATCAAAACATGGGCTCGACTTTATAAAGCTTTGAGAAATTGCTTCTACCCACCTGGGTATGTGTAATCCTTATGGATCAAATGGCACCAACTTCGATAACTCCCTTCACAAAGAGTGCAAGGCTACATAGAATTCTTTTCCAAGATGCACCTCTTACTTCATGTTCCAGATTCGGAAGAGGTACTCATATTAAAATTTTTGGTTGGTTTATTAATTCAAGTCTGTTGAGAAGTAGAGTTGTTTTAAAATCCAACTTTAGATAAAACATTTCAGAGATCTTTTGCTATAGAAAGGAAAGTCGCTCCCAGAGGTTGTATTCCTCAATCCCGCCCTTACACCAACCCCCCTGCATCTCAAACATCCAACTCCCATCCCTCAACCCGCTTTCCACCTCCTCAAACTCAAAACCCCGCACTAATACAACGACAAGCACACCCTGGTGCTCATTCCACAAAACTACTTCACACAATTCATTAGATTGTTGAATCCTCCAAAATATAAAAACCAACAAAACTCTACTCATTGAGCTCATTGCGGCTTCCCAATTAGAATATATTAAAGAAGGTCCTTTGGAGAATCCCACATAAGTAGATCCCTCATTGATTCTAATGACCCAGGAACATTCAAATGCATCCACCCAACCCCTCTTCACCCATAACTACCAAATCAAAAACGCCTTGGCTTTACTGATTATGGACAATGGAAGTTAGGAAAATTTGGTGTCTCAAGCCCTTGTCAAAGACCTTAATATTGTCACCACTCCACATCCACAACCCCATCAACTCATATGGTTCCAAAAGGATGACCCTCACCTCCTAGTTTCCAAGCGTTGTCTGGTCACTTTCGCTATAGGCCAATTAAAAGATACTGTCATCTGTGATGTCTCCCCCTTGGATTGTGTGGATTTGCTTCTTGGTATCCCATACAAAACCAAAATGAATGCAATATATCTAGCCAAATCCCTCTAGTACAAAAGTACCAAAGAAGGCCACACTTATATATTAACTATAGCAAAACCCAAACCCCCTTCTACCAAAGAACAAATCCTGCATGTACACTTAAACCAATGTGTCTCTCTCTATTTGGTGTGCCTAATAACAGTAAAAAATACAACACACCCTATTCCTAAAACTATGACTCCCCTCCTCCATGAATTTGTATAGGTATTTCAACCTCCGGAGGGACTTCCCCCCTCCTACCACATTGACCATTCCATTCATCTCATCCCTGAATATTCCTTACCTAACTCCCATACTTACTAGGTGGCCCCAACAGAAATAGAGGAAATGGAAATACAACTGACCAACCTCATCAACTTTTGCCACATCCAACCTGCATCTTCTCCCTGTGATTTTTCCTCCTTTGTCATCTCTAAACAATATACCTCATAAATAAGCCTTGTCACTGATTACCAAGCCTTGAACAAAGCCACAATAAAAAAACATTACCTGCTTCCCCAGATTGAGGAACTACTCGACACCCTCCAAGGAACTAATTGGTTTACTAAATTGGATTTGAAAACCCTCTACCATCAAGTTCGAATGAACCCAGATGATGTTTGGAAAACAACGTTCAAGACCAAATTTGGTCTTTTTGAGTGGAAAGTCATGCCTTTCGTTATCACCAATGCCCCAACCACTTTCATGAGGCTCATCAATGACATCTTCAGAGCACATTTGGGTCAATTTGTGGTCATATACTTAGATGACATTCTTATCTTCAGTCGGACATGGGACACTCACATGCAACATGTCCAACAAGTTCTCCAAATTCTCCAAGAACACAAGTTACAAGTCAAAGAGAAGAAATCATGTTTTGGTCAGACTTCAGTCCCCTATGTCATCTTTGTGTTCATCTCAAAGGGTATTCAACCAAATCCATCTCACATCCAAGCATTGAAACAATGGACTCTACCTTCTTCAGCTAAGGAGTTGAAAATATTTTTGGGTGGCATCAATTTCTATCATAAGTTCATTCCCTCTTTTTCAAATATTTCTCGACCTTTGCATAAACTCTCAAATACTTCTTCTACATTCATCTGGACCAAAGAAGAAACTACTCACTTTGCTCAGCTTAAAGACGCCCTTTGTTCATCCCTTGTTTTACATCTTCCAGGCCTCTCCCAACCCTTTGATATTGAGTCTGACGCCTCACAATATGCTATTGGTTCCATACTTAAACATGGAGGACACCCCATTGCTTACCACTCTGAAACCTTGTCCAAGGCAAAGAAAAATTATAGTACCTATGACAAGGAATTTTATAGTCTCATGCAAGGACTCAAACAATGGAGGCATTATTTGTTGGGTAAAGAAACCATTTTTCATACCGACCACCACCCTTTGATTTTCATCAACTCTCAATTGAAGATTCGAGAACAAAGGCACCTTAAATGGGCCTCCTACATTCAACAATTTCACTTAGTCATCAGATACAAGAAAGACACTTCTAATAAAATGGATGATTTTCTGAGGTGACCTCCCACTCTAGTTCTTTCCATTCTAGAAGCACGTTGTGCTACTTATGACACATGTAAATATCAATATGCTACTGACACCGACTTTTGAGAGATTTGGAAATCTTTTCAAATCCCCACAGTGATCAATCATACCCCCTTCCTAGACTACACTATTTGGGATGGGTGGCTATATAATTTGAATTTTCTATGTGTTCCACACTCATAATACCACCTCTTTCTCATTAGGGAAGTGCTTGCTTCATCCTATGGGGGCCACTTCGGGACCACACAGACCACCCAAAATCTGCAGCGCCATTTTCATTGGCCTTCCATGTAAGCGCAAGTTGAAAAAATTATTAGAGCTTGTGCCTTATGCTCACAATCCAAGCCATCCAACCGTAAGCATGGGTTGTATCAACCACTATCACTTCCTTCTCAGCCTTAGGATTTAATCTCAATGGACTTCCTAAGTGGACTTCCAACAACCCAAAATAAACATGATGCAATCTGGGTAGTGGTATGCTGCTTCAGAAAAATGTCACTTTTTATCCCATGCACAAAGACTACTACAACAATGCAAATAAAGGAACTCTATTTCCATCATGTCTGGCCCCATTTTGGCCTCCCAAGAAGTATCATCTAAGACAAAGATTCTCACTTCCTCAGTACATTTTGGAAGACCATGTGGGCTCTATTGGGGTGCCACCTCAAGTTTTATACTGCATTCCATCCTCAAATGGATGGCCAAACAAAGGTTGTCAACAAAGTCTTGGTGCATGCTCTCCGAACTCACTTTGGGTGTAGAAAACAATGGGACAATTAATTACACATTCTCCAACATAGCTACAATAAGGCAACACATTCTTCTATAGGCATTTCATCTTTTCAAGTCTACTTGGGCTTCCAACCAACATCTCCAACCGAGCTTCCACTCACTTGGGCTACTCAAGGTACCTTCCATCAATAATAAGAACAAGTGTCAGCTCAACGATTTCTCCAACAAATTGCACAACGCCACAGTGCAGTCACATCAACACTCAAAGCAACCCAATATCATGCCAAGAAACGCCATGAAAAACAAAGAACCTTCATGGCCTTTCAACCAGAGGATCAAGTCTGGTTACACTTGGATAAGAAACACTTCAAAGGCCACCATCACAAGCTTCTGCCAATCATATATGGTCTATATACAATACTCGACAAGATTGGAGAAAATGCATATAGGTTGGATCTGCCACCACAACTGAGAATCCACAATGTCATTAATGTAAATCACTTAAAGTTTTTTTAGCCTTCCCTCTTGGAAGAACCAATCACCATCACTCATCTAATGGAAAACATTTCTGATTTCCAACTCCCATTGGCCAAAGACACTATACTGGACACTCGAAGTCGCTCTACAAGACACTAGAGTAACACTTCATTCTGGTAGCCCGCCAAGGCCAAACTCCAGCTCAGGAAAAGTGGATCACAACTGATGTATTGCACAAAAAGTTTACGCATATTCTCATGGAAGCTGGGACACTTCAAGATCTAAACATGGAGGAATTAGGCCAAGGAGTCCACCTAGGGGAACACCCACCTAGGGCGCACACGTCAATCACCTAGGTGCAACACTTCTTCACCTTTTGATGATGAATTAAATATATGTAAAATAAATGGTTCACTTGGTATATAAGGTGAACCTAGACTAAAATAAAGCATTCTTACCTTTTCTTCTGAAGTTATGTGGCTTGGTTGTTTTCTTTTCTAAGTTTCATTTTACATTCACAACAATTTCATTTTTAGGGTTTCTGAAGAATAACCCGTGCATCTTCCTTCATGGCTGCCTCCTGGTGACTCTGTTTTCCATGCTTCCACCTCTAAGAGAAAGCTTATCTCATTATCTAGACACTCTCATAGGGAGAAAATCATTTCCTTCAAGTTTTCTGAGGTAGAAGGGAGGGCACACCAACTGGGGTTTGCACCCTTGTTGGTCTCTTCTTTGTGGGAATGAAGTGAGTGCACCCTCTTCCATGTCTTCACTGGGTTTCTCCCACTAATCCACGTAGGTCACTCTGAGATCACCAAAACCTCTTGGCCACTCTCAGGTCACCACGGTCTAGATCCCCATTTTCTTGGTCACCCAAACTAATGGTGCACCCATGTTCATATTTGTGACCCTGAGGAGAGTTTTTGGTTAGAATCCAAGCTATGGATTACATGGTCACCTCCTCCTATAGATCATCTTCTTGGGTAGATCAGAATGTTTACCATTTTTTGTTTTTTTTTTCATGACAAAGTTGCTTAGAATTTCATAATCTTTTATGGATTAGAACATCTTTTCCCATTTTCACATTAAGTTAGAGCCTTTTTAACTAAAAAAGTTATCAAACTATATTATCCAATATGATTTGAGTTTCCAACCATATGTAATTTTGTCATTATTTGTTAAGATATCCTATTATCTTATAAGGGAGTTTTATCATTCTTAATGACAAAAGCATGTCTTCTTCAAGGTGATTATTTTAAAGACCTTCCAGAACAAATTGTTCCATTTGTTAGTGTACCATACCACTCTTCTCAATACTTGTATAGTTTTTCAATCCCTTATCATAAGCTTAGGGAAATGTTCATTCTCAACACTTAGTATAGTTGTTGAATCCATTATCACAAGCTTAGGAAATGTTCCTTCTCAAAACATTATAGTTGTTGAATCCCTTATCATAAGCTTAGGGAGCTTTCCTTCTACTTAAAATTGAAATCCTACCAACCCAAACTCCATAGTGAGATAGCTATTGAAATCAAATAGATTTGAGGTAGGTGATAAAAATAACTTGTAAATGAATGATGACTAGTATAATTAGATGATATTTCCTCTTAAGCCACTAATTATAGTTGCTCAAAATACTAATACATGTGTCCCACAATTCACAACCACCTATTAGTGAAACATCAGAAAAACCAAAGAGATGAATACATAGTGATGTAGGAGCATCGCTCACTTATCAAGCGAGCCAGCACATCAAGCAGAAAGGACAGCTGGACAGCGCCAACACACATTTTGAAATGCTTTGGAAGTTGTTGCACCGCTCTTTAATGAAGTTGCTCATAAAGAAGCGCACTTGTATTGTAAAGGGGACCTTGAGCCTTTAAGCTCTCATCCTTAGTAGATAGGAAGGCATTTAATAGTTTTAATGCTGTTAGATAGGAATTAATTGTAGATTTGATAGTTGTAGAATTTGTGAGGGAAAACAGATATAGACACCCTCCTTTGTACATTCTAATATATGGAGATTATTAAGAAACAAGAGCAAGAAGAGAAGAACAGGCAGAGAACTTGTGAAGAACACCCATGTACAGATTTGAGTTAATAGAGGAGAGTCTTTGATTCAAATTCATGTCTGGTGTTGTTTCTCTGTGGGTATGTTGCTTATGTGATCATGAATGTTTTCTTTTCTTGTATGAATTTTCTTTTGAATATGTTGTGCATGTGATTTCATAGGTTTAACTGAAGTTTGAGAGAGAAGAGAATGAGTTTCAATTGTTTCTCTGTTTGAGCCAGGAGATTCCTGCATAGAGTGCAGTCGAATTCATCCGCAATGAGTGCGTTGATGAAGCTCAACAGTTAAACCCTTATTCTCATTCACCCAGAAGTTGATTTGGGTTGGGAGAGCCGTGCAAGGTGTGCACAGGCTAGAATTAGTCTCAGTTGTGAATCTGAGCAGTGAGAGAGAGAGAGAGAGAGCTAGGGACTGCTGCTGCAGGAAGTGTATAGGTTCTGGAAGACTCAGCACTTTGAGAGTTGTTGAGGTTCAAGCGTGGAAAGCGCGTGCGAAGTCTCTGAGGGAGCAGAGTTGACAATCTCAGGAGGGATAGTTCCTTTGTGATTCCTAGGGGAAGGATCCAGGAGAAGTGTTGAACAGAACGGAGCTTTGGAGCCGAAGAAATCTCCAAGGAGAAGAATCAACGGCCAGAGTTCTCCGAGGAGAATTGCGAAACCCCATTGACCGTCAGATCGGGGAGAAGCTATGCAAGGTTTAGCCCTTGGGTGCACGAAGGGATAAAATCCATCGGGATTCGACATATCGAGTTTCCCGGAGGCAAGATTTTCATAGTGGTTTAAATCGTGATTGGCGATTCCCCAATTTAATCGGAGCTGTCGATCATCGTAGGGACAGGTGGCACGAGATCCTGGGAGGTCGGGATTCGACATTCGGGGTTTTATTGTGTAAAGGAATTGCAACCGGTGAAATCGCGATCCCGCGATTCCCGATAGAGCGGAGAGAGGAGGTGACGTGGCGCGGAATTGGTGCAAGTGTGCATCGGAGTTCGGAGTTTGGAGATTTGTGGGGCGAGTGAATTGCAACTTTGTATGTCCTAATTTCCCGATAGGGAAATCCCCGACAGGAATGGGAGCATTGATCCTTGACCATCAAGCTTAGGGGTCTTGAGTGGCACATGAATGTGCACACAGGGTTCGCGATATCGTGAAACCTAATTTCCCGAAACAACTTCCGGAGATCAATAGAGTGTCCTGTGGGTAACAAAAGGTCCCGATACAGGATTTGAAGAGTGATACAGCTCTTCGGGCCAGTGAAGAAGAAGATCCTGGTGAGAGCGGTTGGACCACGAGGGTCACGACTGCATCAAGTGGTATCAGAGCGGGAAGACATCTTTTCTTTTAGTAGCAGAGAAGGGAATACATCATGCCACTAAGAAGAGAAAGGCAGTCACCTGATTGAGAAGACAGGGATGCACGAAGAAGGGGTAGACCGGAAGGAAACCCAGAAATAGAGCGTCAGATGAGAGATATTCGAGCAAGGCTTGAGGAGATGGAGAAAGCACAGAGACGCAGAGTCGACGCTGGAGAGTTCAGTGACTCTGAAGTGGATGAGGAAGCTTGACACAAAGAAGAGGTCACGAAAGAGGATGCTTCGATCGAGCGATTAATCAAAGTCATCTCCTGGATGAGTTCTAAGACCAAAATGGACATTCCTGTCTATGAGGGGAGTCTATATGCAGAAGAGCTATTGGATTGGATCCGAGCTCTTGACACCTACTTCGATTATGAGGATATCGAAGAGGATAAGAAGGTAAGGCATGTTGTTACCAAGTTAAAAGGACATGCATCCTTGTGGTGGGACGAGCTGCAGGTGGACAGATGTTCCAAAGGTAAACAGAAAATAAAGAGCTGGGACAGGATGATCGCTAAGATGAAAGTGAAATTCATCCCGAGGGATTATCAGATCACTCTATTCAGGCGAATGCAGAACCTGAGGCAGAAGATGATGACGGTGAAGGAATACATCGAAGAATTTTACAGGCTCAATATCTGAGCAGGTCATCGGGAGAGCGAAGATGAGAAGGTGGAAAGATATCTGAATGGTTTAAGATATGACATTCAGGATGAGTTAAGCATGGTAACTATCATAATAGTTGAGGA
The DNA here is from genome assembly GCA_009831015.1 of Picea engelmannii. Lineage (NCBI taxonomy): Eukaryota > Viridiplantae > Streptophyta > Pinopsida > Pinales > Pinaceae > Picea > Picea engelmannii. The sequence goes on from ML776923.1 coordinate 1,495,969, forward strand.
TGCTTATCAAATGGCTCTGAAAGCCAAGGAGAAGCTGAGCCGCAAGCGAGGTCAGCGAGGGAAAGGTAGGAGTCAGCCCAGAGGCAAGGCAGTTTCCCAAGAAAGAACTCAGAAGCCTAAGGAGGAATGGCAGAAACCTCAGGGGAAGGTGGAGAGAGGTGGAACCTCACAGAGGCATCCATATGCTGAACTGAGGAGACAGCATACAGGGCAGGGTGGAGGATATGCTGATGCCAACACTTTTCCTTGTACTAGAGGTAGGGGAAGAGGTAGAGGAGGAATCATCACATGTTTTACATGTGGGAAGGATGGACACAAAGCAGTTGATTGTCCAGACAAGAAAATGGACAGAGGAGAAGCTCACATCACTGAGGCATAGAGGCGTGATGTTGAGAATGAGGACACCAGAAGTGGGAAGTCACTGACGGTGCATAAAGTTCTCTTAACACCCGAGAAAGAAGTAGAGGACATAGCTCAGAGAACCAGACTATTCAGGACCACATGCAAGACCAAGGGCTGGAAATGCAAGGTAATAGTGGACAGCGGAAGCATCGAAAATCTCGTTTCGACCGAGATGGTGGAGAAATTAGAGCTGGATACGACTAATCACCCGAGTCCATATAAAGTATCATGGCTGCAGAAAGGACATCAGGTAAGTGTCACTAAACAATGTTCAGTTGATTTCAAAATGGGTGAATATAAGGATAAAGTCCTGTGTGATGTCATTCCCATGGATGTATGTCATGTATTATTGGGTAGGCCATGGCAGTATGACCAAAATGTGGTTCATGATGGGAGGATGAACAGATACACCTTAGAGAAGGATGGGATGACACATAAATTGCTTCCGATAAAAAATAAAGAAATGAAGCCGAAAGTAAGTAACACCATACTTCTCATGAGTGGGAAGGAGCTTCTTACAGAGATGGAGAAGAAGGAAGATCCACAATTCTTTGTGGTCAGGAAACTAAGAATTGTCCTGACTAGCACAAGAGTGGACGACTTGCCAGAAGAGATTCAAGAACTACTGGGAGAGTTTGTTGATATCATCATGGATGAACTACCTCGTTCGTTGCCATCGATGAGGAGTGTGAGTCACCACATCGATCTCATACCCGGAGCTAGTTTTCCGAATAAAGTTGCGTACAGGTTGACGCCACAGGAGAATGAGGAAGTCAAGAGGCAGGTACAGGATCTGCTGGACAAAGGACTGGTCAGGGAGAGCTTGAGTCTGTGTGATGTTCCAACAGTACTAAGTCTGAAGAAGGATGGAGGTTGGAGAATGTGTATAGACTCTAGAGAGATAAACAAGATCACCATTAGGTACAGATTTCCACTACTGAGAATGGATGATCTGATGGATTTCCTGAGTGGGGCAACTTACTTTTCAAAGATTGATCTGAAGAGCGGATATCACTAGATTCGCATGAGAGAAGGAAATGAATGGAAGACAGCATTCAAGACAAGCAAAGGTTTTTACGAATGGTTGGTCATGCCGTTTGGTTTGACAAATGCACCGAGCACATTCATGAGACTGATGAATGAAGTCCTGAGGGAATTCATCGGGAAATTTGTTGTCGTATATCTGGACAACCTACTGATTTTCAGTAAGATGAAGGTTGAACATTTGAGACATTTGGCCATTGTGATGAGAAGACTGCAACAGGAGAAGCTGTTGGTCAACATGAAGAAGTGTTGCTTCATGCAGACAGAGCTCATTTATTTGGGTTTTGTGATTTCGGCGAATGAGTTGAGAATGGATCCTGAGAGGGTAGAAGTGATAAAAAATTGGCCATCACCAAGAAATGTTTTCTAGGTGAGGATTTTCCATGGTTTGGCTAGTTTCTTTAGAAAATTCATCAGTAATTTCAGTGGAATTAGCGCCGCGATGATGGACACGGTGAAAAAACGACATAAAATTTTTCATTGGACAACAGAGGCTGAGAAGAGCTTCAATCTGTTGAAGCGAAGGATCACAGAGAAACCAGTGTTGGTGTTGCCTAACTTTCAGAAAACATTTCAAGTGAAATGTGATGCCAACGGGTATGCTATTGGAGGGGTCTTGAGTCAGGATGACAGGCCAGTTGCATATTTCAGTGAGAAACTGGATGATGCAAAGCTGAAATACTCCACATATGATAAAGAGTTTTATGCCATTATACAGGCATTGAAGAAGTGGAGGCATTACTTGATACCCAAGGAATTTGTATTATACAGTGATAATCATGCATTGCAGTTTGTGAGTCAACGGGAAAAGTTGAACCAGAAGCATGCAAAATGGGTAGAGTACATGCAAAATTTCACATTTGTGATCAAACACTTTTTAGGGACTGCTAACAAAGTGGTTGATGCTTTGAGCAGGAAATGTTTGTTGCTGCAGGAGTTCAGAGTCAAGACGTTGCGTTTTGAGAATCTAAAGGACATGTATGCTGGAGATGCAGACTTCAGAGAAGCATATGAAGCAGTTGAGAATCCAGTTCTCAGGGATCAGAGCCCGTGGATAGATTATATGATCTAGGATGGATTGTTGTTTAGAGGCAATCAACTGTGTATTCCAAATTGCTCCATGAGGGAGAATTTGGTGAAGGAAAAATATAGTGGAGGCTTAGCAGGTAATTTTGGACATGACAAAACATTCGCGAAGCGTATTTGTGGCTGGGCATGTGAGCATATGTAAAGAGGTTTGTTGACAGGTGTCGAATTTGTCAACACTCGAAGGGACGAAAGCAAAATGCAGGGTTTTATCAGCCATTAATCATACCCGAGAGACCATGGGAGGCGATAAGCATGGACTTTGTGTTAGGATTTCCGAGGACGCAGAGAGGGGTTGATTCCAACTTTGTAGTGGTGGACAGGTTTTCGAAGATGACACATTTTATTTCGTGTCAAAAGACCAGCGATGCGACCCACATCTCAAACTTGTTTTTCAAAGAGATTCTGCGATTCCATGGATTACCGAGAAGTATAGTCTCGGACAGAGATACCAAATTCATAGGTCATTTTTGGAGGACGCTTTGGAAAAAGCTAGGAACTAATTTGGCTTTTAGTTCAGCTTACCATCCACAGACAGACGGACAGACCGAGGTGGTCAACAGAAGTCTTGGAGACTTATTGAGGAGCTTGGTGATGAAGCACCATAGCAGTTGGGACAATGTGTTGCCACAAGCAAAATTTGCGTACAATGATTCGGTGAATCGGAGTACAGGTAAGAGTCCATTTTATATTGTATATGGGACACAACCGAGGGGAGTTTCTGAACTCAGGGAGTCAAAACAGGCTGCGACTAGCAGCGCGATTGCAGAGGAGTTTGCTGAGGAAATGGAGGAACTTCACGCGAAGGTGAAGCAGCGACTGATGAAATCAAATCAGGAATATAAGTGCAGAGCAGATCAGCATCGGAGAAAACTTCAGTTTGAATTTGGCGATCTTGTTCTTGCACACTTGAGGAAAGAGGAGTTCCTAAGGGGAACATATAACAAGCTCAAGATGAAGAAAATCGGGCCATGCAAAGTCCTGAAGAAATTCGGGGAGAATACATACGATCTTGAGTTGTCGGAGGGCATCGGGATATCTCTGATTTTTAACATTTCGAATTTATACCCATATAAGGCTGAATAAACAGAGATTAGAACTGAGGAACCAGTGATCCAGTGGTAGAAGCAATTACTAGTTGCAAAGAAGTCGCAGATGGAATGCATATTGGACAAGCGAGTAGCAAAGAAGACCAGGCGGAGGCAGTATTTCGAGTACCTAGTGAAGTCGAAGAATCACCCAGTGGAGGATTCCAGCTAGGAAAATGAAACAACAATACAGAAGCATGGACAGACTGTGCAGGAGCTCATGGACAGGAGCCCATGAAAATTTTCAAGCCGAGGAGTATGATGCAGGAGCATCGCTCACTTATCAAGCGAGCCAACACATCAAGTAGAAAGGACAGCTGGACAGCGCCAGCACACATTTTGAAATGCTTTGGAAGTTGTTGAACCGCTCTTTAATGAAGTTGCTCATAAATAAGCACACTTGTATTGTAAAGGGGACCTTGAGCCTTTAATCTCTCGTCCTTAGTAGATAGGAAGGCATTTAATAGTTTTAATGTTGTTAGATAGGAATTAATTGTAGATTTGATAGTTGTAGAATTCGTGAGGGAAAACGGATATAGACACCCTCCTTTGTACATTGTAATATATGGAGATTATTAAGAAACAGGAGCAAGAAGAGAAGAACAGGCAGAGAACTTGTGAAGAACACCAATGTACAGATTTGAGTTAATAGAGGAGAGTCTTTGATTGAAATTCATGTCTGGTGTTGTTTCTCTGTGGGTATGTTTCTTATGTGCTCATGAATGTTTTGTTTTCTTGTATGCATTTGCTTTTGAATATGTTGTGCATGTGATTTTAGAGGTTTAACTGAAGTCTGAGAGAGAAGAGAATGAGTTTCAATTGTTTCTCTGTTTGAGCCAGGAGATTCCTGCATAGAGTGCAGTCGAATTCATCCGCAATGAGTGCGTTGATGAGGCTCAACAGTTAAACCCTTATTCTCGTTCACCCAGAAGTTGATTTGGGTTGGGAGAGCCATGCAAGGTGTGCGCAGGCTAGAATTAGTCTCAGTTGTGAATCTGAGCAGTGAGAGAGAGAGAGAGCTAGGGACTACTGCTGCAGGAAGTGTATAGGTTCTGGAAGACTCAACACTTTGAGAGTTGTTGAGGGTCGAGCGTGGAAAGACCGCGCGAAGTCTCTGAGGGAGCAGAGTTGACAAGATCAGGAGGGATAGTTCCTTCGTGATTCCTGGGGGAAGGATCCAGGAGAAGGGTTGAACATAACAGAGCTTTGGAGCTGAAGAAATCTCCAAGGAGAAGAATCAACGGCCAGAGTTCACCGAGGAGAATCGTGAAACCCTGTTGACCGTCATGTCGGGGAGAAGTTGTGCAAGGTTTAGCCCTTGGGTGCACGAAGGGCCAAAAGCCATCGGGATTTGGCATATCGGGTTTCCTGGAGGCAAGACTTTCATAGTGGTTGAAATCGCGATTGGCGATTACCCGATTTAATCGGAGCCATCGATCATCATAGGGACAGGTGGCACGAGATCCCGGGAGGTCAGGATTCGGCATTCGGGGTTTTATTGTGTAAAGGAATTGCGACCGGTGAAATCGCGATCCCGCAATTCATGATAGAGAGGAGAGAGGAGGTGACATGGCACAGAATTGGCGCATGTGTGCATCAGAGTTCGAAGTTCAGAGATTTGTGGGGCGAGTGAATTGCAACTTCGTATGTGTCGATTTCCTGATAGGGAAATCCCCGACAGGAACGGGAGCATTGACCCTTGACCATCAGGCTTCAAGGTCTTGAGTGGCACATGAACGTGCACACAGGGTTCGCGATATCGCGAAACCCGATTTCCCGAAACAACTACCGAAGATCAACAGAGTGTCCTGTGGGTAACAAAAGGTCCCGATACGGGATTTGAATAGTGATACAGCTCTTCAGGCCAGTGAAGAAGAAGATCCTGGTGAGAGCAGTTGGACCACGAGGTTCGCGACTGCATCACATAGTCTCTCGCCTACAATGAATAGTGCACATAACAAGGAATATTATGGGTATTAAGAAAAACTACTAAGAAATATATGGTAAGAAGAACCATCCTAGGGGCTTCATTTTTTGTTTTTAAGAAATTTAAATAATTAGGTTTAATTCTAAGGATGCTTTGAATCATATTTTGTAGGTCCTTCAATCACTTATTTTTCTAAATATGAAGAAGGTAAATGATGTTAGTGATTTTGGTATTTTCCTATATAATGTCCCATGTGATTCTAAATGGATCTGGTTATAAGACTTAGTACCTACAAGGTATTTTGAAAATTAAGAAAGGTTAGTAAACTATATAAAAGACAATTTAAATGTAAAAGTGAATGAGCGAAAAAGAGAGGGAAAAATAAAAGAAATAAATGCACAAAGAAAAATAGCAGAGGAGAAGAGAAGAGGTGTAGGAATGGGAAATGAAGGGTCGTGACTCTTTGCCTTCACATTCCCCCAACTCCCCTTATTTCTTCCATTATTTTCACTCTCAAAGGGATTTTGTATGGCCAAGAGAGAAAGATGCATGGGTAGCTAAGATCTACAATGTACAAGAGATTGTTGAAATGAGAGCTCAACCATCTTTCGAAGCTAGTTTTCTCATTTGGGTTTCTAGAATGGAAAATTTTAGGGACTAAATTTATCCCATATGCTAATTTTCCGTTTTTTTTTTTTTTTAAGATTCTCCAATTTCGTTTTTTCTATGATGATTTGCCCTACACGAGAAAAGTATTTTTCTCTAAAAAATCCAAAAATTTAAAGAAACTCTATAGGATCCTTAAAATTTTGAATATTTTTACTAATAATATTGCCAAACATTTTATGGTTGGTATTTTAAGAATGAGTAAGATTAGTCATAGTTTCTACATTTTACGATAAGTATGAATCCTTAAAAATTTCCCTAATTTATAATTTAAAATCAGTGTGTCTATTATGTGATTGATTTTGTCTACAATATAAACTTCACTCTATTTTAGTGGATTGAGTTTGATACTAATCTTATTCATATTAAATTGTTACTTAGTTATTTTATTGGTGTAAGAATTCAACTTTTGTTTCAGTTTTGTGTTTTTCCTTTATAATTTCATCATTTCCATTCTCAGCCTTAGAATTTAGTAATTAATCCACTATTAAGACCATGAGGATCCTCAAGAATATGAAGGGTTTACATTTCATTCTCTAGCATTGAATTGTCCAGTAGTTGAATAATTAACTCAAGCCGATCTCTATCCTAAAGTATGTGTGTGTTGAACTTATAGTGGTGCAAACTTTGGAAAATAGAAAATTTAGTTTCATACTATGACATGGGTATCCTTCATCAGTGAGTTGCATTAAAATTGGATTCTACAACCATGCACACAAAGTAAATGTTGAATGGCTAATGGCTAAAAGACAGCACAAACCAATAGTTGTTATATTGTTCATCGACATGCATAACCATAGTCATTCCTTTATCAATGGCATTTCCATTGTTGACCCTCATTTGAAGTGTGAAAGGTCCTATCAATACTCGAAACAATGACATTACATGATTATGGTTGAAAATTGAAACATGATTCATTTGATATTGTTGGAATGTTTTTTCCTTAGTAAAATTGAAGAATAATTACTTTTGATCATTAGAGCATTTTAACAAAACCTATTGGTCTAAATTGGAACATATCTATCTATCTATATATATATAT
>ML776923.1:1528651-1541139 GCA_009831015.1 Picea engelmannii
TGGTTGTTTTATAATATTATGGATTATAGATTTTATTGGTGATTGATTTACAAATATTATGGTTTTGTTATGATGTATGTCAATTGATATAAATGATGGAAGTGTCAATTTCATCATCTTCAACAATAACAAAAATTTATATATGTAAATTTAATTAATAAATTTAATTGAATAACAATTGCAAGGGATAGTTGTATTGGTCCCTTTTAAATTTATTATATTACAAGATTGCCCTTAAAAATAAAAATAAAATGAGGTGAGTTATATTTCAATTGAGATTCCTAGAATCATGAGGCTATGTCCATATATGAGCCTCTCTAAATAGATTACTATCTTAAAATATTGTTATTTTCCTTTAAATGTTCTTATAATTTTGTTATGTTCCTTCAATGTTCTTTAAATGGGTCATTTAATTATTTTTATGTTCACACTATTGATATGTTATGCTATAACTTAAGGACCCTTAAGCTAATGGATAGGATGTAAATCTTTTAGATAACTTAAATATTGTTATGATCTCTAAATGTTCCTTTAAATGTTCTTTTAATGGAGGTTGTTTTATTATTTACGTGTCCTTTGGTGTTTTTAGATGTGACGTGATTGATATATATTGACTTATTACATAATTGTTGCCCTGCTCATTTTAACATCATTATTATTGTCATCTCTGATTATTCAAGAATATGTGGCATTTAAATAGGGCTATTTTATATTTTGCCTCTTTCTAATAAGGATGTTGTTTTCAAGCATGATGTATATTGTTAGTATTTGTTCTATTCGAATGTTAATGATGACGTTTTAGTGCAATGTTAATATTGTCAACTGCAATGATAATACCGGTTTAGTTGCATTGTTAATAAGTGCTWAGTTGAATGCTTGATGATGTTAAAAACACMATATTGTAAGGTCATGGTAAGGTAGGKTATTACTCTTGGAGGCCAGGTGAGAAAATATGGAGAATCTAGCTAGTATTCATTCACGGATGAGTCTTAGACATTGCCTTGTCATTAATTAACGTTCGTTGTCCGAGTCCTTGTCGTGCGCCTTCCGTAAGGGGCGCAATTGTTCTTCTTATTTATGTTGTACTTGATTGTGGTCAGTGAGTGCTTGGTCTGTTGTGTTGGGCGGGATGTAGACACCTCCATGTTCCTCAGAACAGTCGCCAGCCCTGAGACCTTAAATGGTTAAAGACGATGGGAAACCGGGCTTGAGCGTTGGTTATGTGTCTTGGAGGTCCTAACCTTGCAGGGTAGGACGGGCGGGAGTTCAGTCGTATTTTAGCAGTCAGTTTTACTTGTCGTGTGATATTCATTTATGCATGTGGTTACGTAACGTGCGTCCTGAACATATTCTTATCTTCATCCTAGTTGCGTCGCATCGTCGTCAGGTGGCGACGCAGATTCGAGTAGACTGTAGTTGTCTCCTTGTACATACGCACACACCCACTTCAAAAAAACAAAAAATTGCACCCATCTATAGAATGGTTGTCGTAACGAGGGAGATCGTTACAATAGTATTGATTTCATTATATGTTGATGATTTAATAATTACAGGAAATGCATAGAAGTTAATTGATGAAATCAAGGAGTAGTTATCAAAGGTATTTGAAATGAAAAATCTTGGTGAGTTACATTACTACCTAGGTCTTGAAGTTTGGAGAAATGCAGGCCAAACTTTTGTTTGTCAGAGTAAGTATATCAAAGAAATACTTAAGAGATTTAAAATGGGTCAGTGTAAGTCTTCCATTGTTCCCATGCAACAAAATGTGAAACTTTCTTGTGATGATGGTTTGAAGGAGGTGAATGGCACTGTGTATAGACAAATGGTGGGTAGTCTGAATTATCTCACCACAACCAAACCTCATATTTCATATTCTGTGAGTGTGTTAAGTTAGTTCATGGAGAAACCTCATAAAAGCCATTGGAATGAAGCAAGGGCAGTACTGAGGTATCTAAAAGGTACACTTGATTATGGTATTAAATATACTGATGCATCTGATGTTGAGTTGACAGGTTATTCAGATTCTGATTGGGATGGCAATCTGGATGATCGAAGATCAACCACTAGATATGCATTCAGCATTAGATCTGGGGTTGTTTCATGGAACAGTAAAAAGCAACCTACTGTATCTTTGTCTTCCACTGAAGCATAATATAAAGCCTTGTGTGCAGTAATTTTTGAAGTTGTTTGGTTAAGAAGACTTCTTCAAGATGTTGGAGGAGAACAAAAGGAACCTACAATGATCAGATGTGATAATCAAAGTTCAATCAATATTGTGAAGAATCCAATTTTTCATGCAAGGACAAAGCATTTTGAAGCTCAGTATCATTTTGTTCGAGAAAAGTTGTAGTCAAATGAAATAACTCTTGTGTATTGTAATACTAGTGAAAATGTTGCTGATATTTTCACTAAGCCTCTTGGAAAGATTAAGTTTGAGTTGTTTAGGGAGATGTTAGGTGTAGAAGTCAATCCATTCTTCATTAAGGGGGAGACTTGAAAATAATGGAGTAAGCTCCAGTTGTAAGCGCCAGTTGTAAGCACCAGTTATAAGCTTCAGTTGTGAGAGTGATTTGTAGGCATGTTAAGAGTCAGTTCATAGTTAAGAGTCTAGTTGTCTTTGGTTTTCATGTAATCGACTCGGTAGAGTCTTTTCCTAAATAAAGATGTAATCCGTCTTCATTGAATAATAGAGAAGTGAGCATAGCCTCACCATGTTGTTTGTCTCGCATATTCTATCTAATAGGAGGCACAAGATTCCCACCACTAGCAAACTAGACTTCAAATATGGTAGCTCACCCCCACCCCACGCCACACAGAAATCTACAAAATCCTCACATATTCAATCTGATTTTTCTGGGACAAAATTCATATAATGTCCTTTGATTTATAAATATTTGAATATTTTAAATTTTGATGGTTAAGTTGTGAAAGTTGGAAAAATTTTATTTGAAAAATTATATAATCATAAACTTTAATGATTTTGAATATTTCTGTAATTATTATTTTAATTTATTTTATTCTACTAGAAACAAATTGATTAGAGAATCTAGCGACAAAAAGTAAATCTTTATTCCATGGGAGAGTAAATACTAAAAAGGGATAAAAACCACCTGAGTAAATTTTATCCATGAGGATAAGTGTTTGGAAAAAGACCTAGGCACTCTATTATTCTCTTTGGTGAAATAAGGAAAGACAAGTACATAGGAGGTAGGATGTTGCTGAGTACTTGTGAAGAGGAATTGGGTATGATGGTTCTGAGAAAGAGCCAAGTTCTCATTTATCTAGAGAAGGTTATTGAAATTTCCCACATGGAATAAAGATTTAGGCTAGAGGGTGATAGGAACAAGTAATCTTGGTTGTTTAGGTCTATGGTTGGGAGGATTTGGTTCTATACTCAATTTGTTTCTAGTCTTGAAGCGGGCTCATATATGTCTTTTATATTTTTGTTATATTTCTATTACTCAAGATTGTGTTTAGATCAATAAACTCTTGTTACTTATGAAGTTGGAATAATATTGTCTTAATATATATTGTTGAGTAAAACTAGAACTATAGTAACAAAGAATAGTAAATTGTTATCTCAATATTTATGTGAAGAGAATATTGAATTTATCTTTGTAATAAGTTTTACAAGAAAAGATAGTAAGACTAGTTGAGTGACTTAGATGTACACAAGTAAGACTAGTTGAGTGACATAGATGTACACAACTAACTTCTTTAATTACAAAATATCACTAGAATCGTTTTACCCATAAAAAGAATATATTGCTGATCTTTTCTCAAAAATTAATACAAAGTAATATATAAGCTATTATATTTGTTAATATACATCAGTACATTTCAAGGAAAAAGAGAAAAGAGGTTATTGAGAAATCTATATACTTATAGAAAGATGAAAACATTTACATTAGTTTGATAGTATTCATAAAACAAAGAATCATTTTTATTTATTTTACATGAAATTATAAGAATATTTTATGGGAAAAAACCCATAAAGGTAATGATGAATGTAGGGTTTATCTAAATAAAACCTCATCCATAAATTTATATCATGACTATCAAACGAAAGCTTTACCGTTTATACAATTTCCCTATATATGAAAAAATAGCCATAACAAAATAACATAGAGTCCATTCGAAATTTTAAATAGAGAAGCCATACCCTGCTAAATATATTCAAGTCATAACAATCTATACATTTGTTAACCAATACGTGAAGTCTTCAACCCTATTATATACGAGGACGATTTATTAAACTTTCACATTGAAAGAAGAACGTTGGTCTTATGACCTACACTTTCTGTAGCCAATGAAATTTAAGCCATGGCAAACCTCAAGTCATGCATATAAGAAACTAGAGTAAGAGAAAGTGAGAAAATAATAAGGTAAGGGTTTGAATAAAGAAAACTACACTTTAACAAACCGGTGCTTAAACGTTGAGAATAGCTAGGACTTGTACATTTGTTAAACCCAAAGAAGCTTGTTATCCGTATAACTAATAGAGAGGTCGAACCCATCCGTATAACTAACATAGAGGTCGAACCTACTAGAAAGACTTGTAATACCTTGGTTTTGATTTTCCATATTAAATATTGTTATTAGTTAATTTATGAAAGGTAAGAGTGGTTAAACAATTAAAAGAGGCTAACCTATTTAGGAAATGTAAATGTAATGTTTTGATCATTATTAATAATAAAATACAGTTGCTAGATGGATAAGGACAAGAGTTATAGGGGGTTATGATTCCATGAAAGAGGGGGCTTAAAGGGCTAAGTATTTTATTATATTTTATTTACCCATAATTGTTTTAATTGAAAGAAGTAGCTATATGAGATTCTTGGGGAAGGCCATGCGGTTCTTTAATTCCAAGAAATATATAAACCCATCTTTTAGTTATTTTATGGGTTCACACTATTCATTATGTTCTCTTTCCCCATTCACTCTTTGATCCTTTGATCATTCCTCGTTCATTTTTATATTGGTTTGGAAAAGAAAAATGAATTGTTGGAGAGGAGCCATTGTTGGGTGGCTGTAGTGATTGTTGGTGTATTCCATCCATGAATTAATGCATAAATGTATTAGATGCATTGACATGTGTTAAGTTTAGCTCAAAATTGTGAATCCTGAGAGTCCCAACATGGAGATTCTTGACAAGATGCATTGGAGCCCTCGAAGGAGGTGGATAGCCTAAGGGACTGCATGGCAGAGAAGGGGTTCCATTCTCTTGGATTGTGTAGTATGGAGAGAATAGAGTTGGTATACTTTGGATTGTTGTGTGTTGAAAAGTATGGAGAGAAGAGAGTTGGTGTACTTTTGATTGTTGTGTGGTGAGAAGCCTGGGAGAGCTTGAGTGCTTACTAGTTTGGGAAGGCAAGTGACACCATCGAACTGTCCTTATGGATTCATAGCCCTCGCTCACGAATGAAATCGTTGTTGAGACTTGGAACAACAATGTCTATGGTTGGGTGGAACGTCCTTGGTCTTCAACTAGTTGGTGTTTCATTTCATTAAAGATAAGTTCTCTCTATCATGGTTTCATTTACTTGTGTATTTATTTTCATTGTGTATTAATTATTATCTTTGAGATTCATGTTTATAATATGGATGCTTATTGATTATTGATGTGTATGGAATTATATTCATTTATTTTATGTTGTAGCATGAATCAACTCTCTCCATGTGAATCTTTCATGCCTCTTTATTAATTAAAAAATTATTAAAATTCGAAATCAGTTGAGAAGTGAGTTTTGAAGTAGTGTGTCCAACTTGTGGGTGGCCCGGTACATTATAGATTTGTAAAAGAGATGTTGTTTTATAGCATCAGGCCTTCAAGGACCTGCTACCAAAATTTCTGGAAATGAAATCAATTAATGGCTTATGAACAATGTCATACTGGGGAGTTTTGTTGTTTAAACCTTGTCTTTCACCCCTCTAAATCAGATCCAAGTTAATTCCAATAACTTCCTCCATCATGATCAAAGTAACATAAGTGATAATTATGCCCGATAAGAAAACCATCATGAAGAGTAGCAGAAGTGATAATTATGCCTCATAAGAAAACCATCACTCAACAACTTTCGATCTAACCTCTGTTTGGTCTTTCCAACATTGATATGTGATGGGTGTTATTTATCTATCCCACATGCATGGGGAAATGATTGAAAGAAGGGTTTATTAATGGAATGTAACCTTACATTACTTTTGTTTAATGAAGAGAGAGCTACAAAATCATACACTAGGCATAAAATTTTATGTAGTGGGGTCCACCATATAGAAGATCGAGAGATGAGACTATTAACCTTAGGAAAAACCCATGTTTTGGGATTGAGGAAATCTGAATCGTTGGATGTAGAGGGGTCATTAGAGTTTGATGGTCAGAGTACCCTTATATTCTTGAGGTGGAGGCACTCCAATGGGGAGACTCCGAGAAGCGATATGGATTGTATATCAATGAATAACCGATATGTAATCTCAACTGTCTCATTGGAGTATTATGGAACTAGGTTGCAATGAGACTTTGATAGGAGAAGATCTGAAGTAGCAAGGATTATTGATCTATCAAGGTGTATACAAGAGAAATATGGACCATTGGATACAAAGGGTTTGTCAGAGTTCGATGGTCGGAGTAGTCTTAGATGCCCGAGGTGTAGGAAGTCTATGGAGAGACTCTCATAAGAGATCTAAGTCATAGATCAATGAATAGATGGGAAGTAGTATTATCCATTCATCGAAGGTGGGTTTTCAGAGGCTTGAAGAGGGGACGTGTTAACTGATTATGATGACAAGGGACTCCTAGGAGATATTTGAGCCATAGATCGATCGATGGGCAAGATGTGATCTCAGCCATAGATCTCTGTGGGTCTCACATGAATACCTAGTGTGAAAAGGATAAGGTGGGGGGGTTAAAATCCTTGTAAATAGAGACTCCTAAGTAATATGATTCATTGGTCTAAGACTCCAAGGGTCGTCATATTCGTTGGTGTGCGCATGATCAGAGTATGTATGTTAGAGTGGAATATGACTCTAATGTAGAAGAAATTCGACTGTGATGAAAGGATCCAAATGAATCTCAGACATAGGAGAATCAAATTAATGATTAATATTAATCCTGATTTTAAGATCAACAGTGCATATTGTCACATTGGAAAAATTGTTCCATAGTTTCAAAAAAAAAAACACAGTAGAGCCATTTTTTCATTTTGGCCATAACTGGAGTAGATTAAGTCATTCTACAAAAATTCCATAAAGGGTCATTGTCCGTTTCTACTTGGATTTGTAAGAAACTGCAAAATAGTGGTTTTTAAAGACCCGGGTCTAGATCTTTGGCAGAGGTCCAGACAAAGATGAAATTCATGTAGAGAATCCAGAAATAAGACACAAAAATAACCCATGAAGTAACTAAATAAATCCTAAGGGAATTAAAATGGGGGTGCTAAAATAGGACAAAATTCACTATTCTCGGCCATTTTTTTTGGATTTTTGAGATTTTCGGAGGAGGAAAAGTGACCCGAGACCACAAAAATGAATTTTTTATGGACTCAACATTTTATAAACTCCTCAAGACAAACAACTTTTGTTTAGTCAAAATTTTCCATAAGTGCACAAATTGAGAGATACACAAATTTTCTAAAATTCTTAAGTTTGGAAAAAGGGGTGAAAAGGGAAAAAATGGTCATTTCCAGATTGCTGCATAGTTTTTGAATTGAGCACAGTTTTTGACTTGAGCATCAGATTGAAAATATGAGATTCTTTATAAATTTATTTTCATTATTATTATCTATTCCTCATATAAAATTTTCTCTAGTTCCTAACATATTTTCTTCTGTAGTTTATTGATGTTGGCATTTCAATAAAATTACACCACTCGAGAAAGTGCACAAATGGAGTGAAAGTGTTTTTTTTAGGAAGCCATAACTTTCAACTTAGAGATCAGATTGGGGCATTATTACATTCGTTGGAAATATGATTTAGAGGAGAATACATTGAAATTATTAGAATTATGATAATTGTGATATAAATATTCCTAAATTGAGCAGAAAAAGGGACCCTTAGCATTAATTGGCAATTTTTTATGATATGCATATTTCTAACAAAAATGGTTGCTTGCACATTTTGCAAAATTAGGGGATATAAACAAATCGTTTCAGGATAAGAATTCATATTCAAGAAATGGAGGAAGGAGAGGCAGCCTTCAGTCATGATAAAGAAGCTAAAGGACAAAATATCATTGTTGGTAATGCATCGACATAATCAAATGGACATAAAGGAAGAGGCAATCAAGAAACATTAATAGACACTATGAGAATCCTGAGAATAGAAGTACGTGGATACAAAGAATAAAATGAGAGGTTGATAAGAGAAAATAATCAATTAAATTCTCAAGTGATCCAAATCCTAAATTAGTGAGGCAAGCAAATAATGGATCAAACTCAAGACAAGAAGAAGAGAGAATATATCATAAAATAAGAGATAACTACAAAAGAGTTGGTTATTCAAGAAGTGCTAGAAAAAATCATATACATCACTCACCTCCTTACTCAACAAGGATATTTTATGCATCTGAAGATTCCATAAGTTGTCCAGAGGTGTCTTTCGTTAGGCACAAAAGAAGAAGATATGAATTTGACAGCTTGCAAAGAGAGATGAGGAATATTAAGCCACCATCATTTGGTGGTGAAATATCATGGTTTCTTGGGATTAAGAGGTATTTTCAATTGCATAACTACTCATCAAACCTAGAAGCTATATTTTCCACTTACCAACTACGTGGAAAAGTTGTTATGTGGTGGGATCAACTTAAGCAAGTTGAGAACATAAATGAAAGTAGGATCACTTGAAGAAATTCAATAAATATTTTTCAGAAGGAGTACTTTTGAGAGTACTCCTATGACAAGAAAATGCATGAGTTCTTTTAAATTATGTTGGGAAGCATGGACATGGAAGAGTATGAAAATAAGTTCTTGTTATTACTAAAATATGTTGGGTTTTTAAAGAATGAGAAGGTGAAAATACAAAGGTTTTTGAGTGGAATACCTTCATTTTATAAAGAGAAGATTCAATATAATGATCCCAAGACTTTGATTGAGGCCATTAGGAAGGCTAAGTACCTATATGAGAAAGGAAAATGTAGAGAGTATTTGTAGAAATATTGGAAGGATAAGAATAAAGAGAAGTCTAATCAGGGAAAGAAAGGTTTCAAACCTCCTTTCAACAAAAATAGACCAAATAAAAATCAACAAAACTAGCCTCCTAAGGATGAATCCAAGAGAGACGACTCCTTGGGAAAAAGGGGGAGACCACAAATCCAATGTTGGGGATGCAGAGAAGATCACCTATACAAGGATTGTCTTAAAATAAAAGATAAAATGAAGACGATGCACAACATCCAAGAGGATATAACAATGGAAGACATGCGAAGAATACATGCAACCTTAGAAGATCGACAAGCAAAGTACCAATCCAATATGAACGAAGTGGAAGGTACTATCATTAATCATAAATTTTTTATTTTAATTGATTCAGGATCAAGCCATTGTTACATTGATTATAAAATAGTGGATAGATTACATTTGGAGAAAAGTAAGCTTGAAAAATCAAGTTTGGTTCAACTAGCGACTAGAACCAAAAGAAGGATCAATGAGATGGTCATAGGTTGTCCCATAAGTCTTAACAGAGTAAACAATAATGTTGATATAAATATTATGCCATTGGGATATTATGATATTATAATTGGAATGGATTAGTTGGACAAGCATCATGTTGTCCTAGATTGTCATAACAAGACATTTGCATGTATTGATGAAGAAAGAAAACATAGCAATATGAAAGGAATTCCAAGACCCATTTCTATAAGGGAAATTTCAGCCTTACAATTGAAGAGATGTTTCAGAAAATGATGTCAATTATATGCAGCCCATGTGGAGGATCCATAAAAGACAAAAGGGTGAAGCCTTGATTATTTTTCGATACTGCAAGAGTTTGAAGATGTATTCCAAGAAATAGCAAGGTTTCCACCAAAGAAGGAGATATATTTCTCTTTTTATTTAGTACCAGGAGTTTCTCCAGTATCAAAAACACCTTACAAAATGAGTTCACCAGAATTAAATGAATTACAAATGAAAATGGAAGAATTGTTGAAGAAATGGTACATATGTCCAAGTGTTTCACCTTAGGGAGAACCATTACTCTTTGTCAAAAAGAAGGATGGAACATTGAGGTTGTGTATTGACTTTAGATAGCTGAATATATCCACTATGAAGAAAAAATACCCTCTACCAAGAATTGATGATCTCTTTGATCAACTAAGAGGGGAACATATATTTTTAAAGATATAATTGAGATCAGGATACCACGAGGTAAGAATCAAGGAAGAAGACATCAACAAGACAACCTTTAGAACCGGGTATGGGAATTATCAATTTGTAGTGGTGCCATTTGGGTTGACCAATGAACCAACTATATTTATGTTCTTAATGAATGGTATATTCAGAAATTATTTGGATAAGTTTGTCATAGTATTCTTGTATGACATACTTATATATTCTATGTCAGAAGAAGAGCATGAACATCACTTAATTTTGGTGTTGCAAGTGCTGAGGAAACATCAGTTGTATGCCAAGTTTATTAAGTGTTATTTTTACCATGAACAGATCCATTACTTGGAACACATTATTTCAGAACAAGGTATAGCAATGGATCTAGAGAAGATTGAAACCATTAGAGGATGACCAACACCCATGATTGTTTCATAAGTCATGTATTTTATGGGATTAGTTGGTTACTACAAAATATTTATAGTAGGGTTCTCTAAGATTACTCATCCCATCACTTCTTTGCAAAATAAGAGAATTAAATTTGAATGGAAATCTGAGAGTGAATAAAACTTTAATTTGTTGAAATAATTATTTACAAGTTCATCTATTTTAAATATTGTTGACCCAAATGAAATTTTTATAATATGTATAGATGCATGGAAGGAAGGACTTGGTGGAGTCCTAACTCAAAATGGACATGTCATTGGTTATGAGTCCAAAAATATTAAAGAACATGAGAGGAACTATGCCACACATGACTTGGAACTCGCCATCATTTTTCATGCATTAAATATGTGGAGGCATTATCTCATGGGAAAGAGATTTGAATTAAGAATAAACCATAGTGGTCTGAAATATCTTTTTGAACAACCAAATTTGAATGCTAGGAAAACAAGATGGCTGAAATTTTTAAGTGAATATGATTTTGACATCAATCATATCAAAGGATAAGAAAACAAGTTTGTTGATGCACTCAGTGTAAGAGTACATTTCACGCGTGCTACAACCATTAGTATGCATCACTCAATTTTGAAGAGAAAAATTTTCAATGTTTTTGAAACTTACAACATGAAAATGTACAACATAAAATAAAAGAATATGAGATGAAGGAAGATGGATTACTTATGCATAAAAATATAATTTATGTTCCTAGTTCGAGAGAACATAGAAATTTGGTATTAAACAAAATTCATAATGTTCCATATGTCGGACATCCAGGTTACTAGAAAATAATTGCAATAGTAAGAAGCCAATTATTTTGGCCATGAAAGAAGAAATATGTTGTTTATTACATTGCCATATGTATAGAATGTTAGGGAGTAAAGCCTGATGATAAACACCCAATGGGTTTGTTACAACCATTAGAAATTCCATAGAATAAATGTGAAGTGGTAACTGTTATCCCCGATATCTAGGGATAACTAGGAGATCATGTCTCGAGGCCCACATGGTCCTAGACATGGAGTACCGAGAGCAGGAGCGACCTGAGCATGGTCATGAAGGACCCATCTTCTTCTTCTCAACCAACTTTTTCCTGCCAGCAGTACCGGCTTCCATCACTACCGGCCTGGGCTTGCATCAGAGAGGGCTCTTGCTCCATGAGGTAATTGGTCTGAGGTATCATGGTATGTGTCATATTTGATCATTATAACCTTCTTATGTATGCATTAGGTTCCTTTCATTTCGGATAACTGCTTGGATCTTACACTAATCCACTTGACCATTGTTAGGGGTGATTGATTGGGTAGCTTAGCAAGTTGGTATTCATGGGTTTTGGTTAGCCACCAAAGAGGGTTTGCAGAACCATCGTCCGCTCCCCTCATGTTATACCTTTTCATCTTAAAACCTCACTCATCCATCCCATTCCCCTAGTCTGGCCATTAGGATGACCATCCAGGGTACATCTTGTCTTGTGGGGAGAAGGGGCTAAAGGCTCAGGGGGTAAAAGAAGCTGGTAAAAGATAAAATCCATAGGAAAAATGACAACCTAGAGATGCTTCGCCCAGGGGATCCCCGAGAAGGCAATAAAAACCCTCTCATAAGAAACTGAGGGACCCTAAGAAAAAATGAAATAAATAAATGCAAGACCTAACCAAGAGGATGGGAGGTCTCATCACGAGCCGGCCCATTATGTTCATAGGTATTTAGCGGTATGACATTGCCACTATCTGGTCA
>ML776923.1:1549741-1566221 GCA_009831015.1 Picea engelmannii
TAGGGACGTCTCCCTTGGACTAGCCCTCCTAAATAGAAAGAGCCCCCCATCGAGGTGACAGTGGGTGGGGAAGCTCCTGTTACGCCAGTTTCTACCCTTGACTCAAACTCTTTTAACCTTTCCTACAAACCGTGCGATAACAGTAACCATTGATTTTATAACTAAATTGCCTAAAACAACAAGGCAACATGATTCAATAATGATATTGGTTGATAAATTGAGAAAGGATTCACATTTTTTTTTAGTAAAAATGACTCATACAACAACTAATATTGCATAAATTTACATGAGGGAGATTGCTAGGTTCCATGGGATACCTAAGGCAATTGTTTTTGACAAAATTACAAAGTTTAGTTCAATTTATGGAGGGGATTATTTAAATGATTTGGTACAAATATGAAATTTAGCACAACATACCATCCATAGTCAAATGGGCATACAGAGAGAGTCAACCACGTAATTGAAGACATGTTGATAATTTATGTGATGGATAAGCCATCTAAAAGGGAAGATTATTTGCACATCGTTGAGTTTGTCTATAATAATGGGTATCAAGATTCATTGAAAATGAATCCATTTGAAGCTTTGAATGGTAAGAAATGAAATACTCTAGTGGGTTTGGACAACCCATTAGATAGAGTGGTAATTGGGACATAATTGCTCAAGGATATGGAAGACCGCATGGTTAGAATTAATCAAAATTTAAAGGCAGCTCAAGATATACAAAAAAGTTGTGCAGATAAGAACATGACAACTAGAGAATTTAAAGTGTGGGAGCATGTTCTTTTAAAAGTGAATCCCAAGAAGATATCATTGACTTCAGGTAGTTGTCCAAATCTAGCGGCCAAATTCTATGGTCCATTTGAGATATTGGATAAAATAGGGCCAATTGCATACATGCTTACATTGTCTGCTTCCATGAATGTGCATAATGTATTTCATGTCTCTTTTCTGAAAAAATATATACATAATCCTAAGCATGTTATTGATTTCTATTTAATTCAGGTGGAGCCATAAGGATACTTTCAGGTTTAGCTAGTGCACATATTGAATATAAAAGTCAAAATGCTCTGGAATCGAGTTATAGAGGTGGTAAAAGTTCAGTGAACCTGCTATGGTCTTGAAGATTCTACTTAGGAGCATGAAGATTCCATGTATGTAGAGTACCCACAATGTTTTGAATAATTTTGAAATTTTGTTTTTATATTTTATATATGCACTCAGCACAGTGTCAAAATAAGCGGGAGGGGAATGTGATACCCCAGTTTTGATTCCCCATATTGAATAACGTATTTTGTTAATTAATGAAAGGCCAGAGTGACAACACAATTAAAAAAGGACAACATGCCTAGGAAATGTAATGTTTCGATCATTATTAATAATAAAATACATTGTTGGATGTTAAAGAGACAAGGTCAAGAGTTATAGGGGGCCATGATTCCACGAGAGATGGGGATTAAGGGGCTAAGTCTTTTATTATATTTTATTTACCCATAATTTTTTTAATTGAGAGAAGTGGTTACATGAGCTTCTTGAGGAAGGCCATGTGGTTCTTTAATTCCAAGAAATATATAAACTCATCTTTGGGATATTTTGGGGGTTCACACTCTTCATTTTGTTATCTCTCTCTCCATTCCCTCTTTCACCCATTCATCATTTCTCATTCATTTTGATCTTGGCTTCGAAAATAAAAAGGAATTGTTGGAGAGGATCCATTGTTGGTTGGCTGTAGTGACTACTGGTGTATTTCATCCATCAATTACCATCCATGAATTAATGTATGTTTGTCTGAAATGCATTTCCACGTGTTAATTTTTGCTTGTGAATCCTAAGATTCCCAGCATGGATATTATTGACCAGATGCATTGGAGTCCTGGAAGGAGATGGAAATCATGGCAGAGAAGGGGGTTCATTCTCTTGGCTTGTGCGGGATGGAGAGAGGAGAGCTAGTGTTCTTTGGATTGTTGTGCGTTGAGAATCCTAAGAGAGCTTGAGTGCCGACTAGTTTGGGAAGGTGAGTGACACCTTGGAACCATCCTTGTGGATTCATAGACGTAGCTTGAGGGTGAAATTGTTCTTGAGACATGGAACACCAATATATACAGTTGCATGGAATGTCCTTGGTCTACAGCGAGTTGGTGATTCATTTCATTAAATATAAGTTATCTTTCTAATGGTTTCATTTACCTGTATATTTGTTTCCGCTCTATATTAATTATTACCTCTAAGATTTGCGTTTATAGTATGCATGCTTGTTGGTTATTGTTGTTTATGGAATTATATTTATTTATTTTATGTTGTATCATGAATCTTGATCTCTGCATGTGAATATTTCATGTCTCTTTATTAATCAAAAATTAATCAGAATTCGAAATCAGTTCAAAAGTGAGTTTTGAAGTAGGGTGGCCAGCCTATGGATGGCTGGGTGTGGTGAATGCTTTGCACTTAATCCAATAACATGAGGAGTAAGTTGGTTTTATAGTATGCATGCTTGTTGGTTATTGTTGTTTATGGAATTATATTTATTTATTTTATGTTGTATCATGAATCTTGATCTCTGCATGTGAATATTTCATGTCTCTTTATTAATCAAAAATTAATCAGAATTCGAAATCAGTTCAAAAGTGAGTTTTGAAGTAGCGTGGCCAGCCTATGGATGGCTGGGTGTGGTGAATGCTTTGCACTTAATCCAATAACATGAGGAGTAAGTTGAGGATGTATATTTATATACCTTACTATGCAATATCACAAATGCAATTCCAGGGGAGTCGTCCAATACAAACCCTATCCAAACCATTACGTCGCCATTGTTATATTGACTTGGGGTAGTCGTTAAACCTTTGTTGATATCTTAGTATTTAGTTTCAAATGACTCATATTAAGCCACAAAGTGTTACCTGCGAAGACCGTAAAGCTTCCCCAGGCTAGCACGAGAGGAAACACAAACAAATAGGATGAGAAGTCCTTACTTGATTACTTAGAAATATTATTATTATTCTTACGTGGAAGCATAGAGGTTAGTTTTTGAAATGGTTAACGAATGGCCTCGAGGTAGAAAGCTTGATTAACCTATAACAATATAAATTTGTTAAAAGGAGCGGTTTGGTAAGAAAAAGGGGGTATTTGACTAAATAAAAGAGTTAACAAATTATATAAGTGGCACGAGAACAAGACTTGTTACCTCAAGATTAAACACCTAAATCCACCAGAACTCTGTCATAAAAAAAATTGAACCAATGGGTCAAAACCCTACCACCATAAATGAGCAGCAGTTCCAGAGTTTTACTCATTCCACAATGAAATGAGAGGGAAGTGTGAAAGACCAAGGCATAAGAGCATGAGTACGATGTCAATGTAATATCCCAACCAATCATGTGTCTAATCCATCACCATATCCTATCACATGTGTTCATCTTCCAATTCCACATAACTACAAAAACATCAAAATCTAACTTTCTTGCATATTTCATCAAAAAGAGGAGACCCAAAAACAATTTATATTTTTCTCGCAAATGAGGTAATCAAAAGAATTCTTAAAATATCTCGGAAAATATAAATCACTTACACAATGCAAGGCCTAATAAGTGGCTCGTTCATAGAACTACAAACAGAAGAAGGGAATTGATCACTTCCATGAATCACAATGAGAATGAGAGGAGTCACTTCCTTGCAGTCTCGACATCACACATCGTGGAACGTCACTCCTCCACACACTAGCAACTTTTCTTTGCAATTGGTCATTTCATGACTTTTCTCATCGATTTCAAAACGTGAAGCTACACAAGCCCACACATCTACACACTTTCCCCAAAAATCTCATGTAACCGTATGCCACATAGTTATTTCAATTTAAAAAGTCCTCCAAAATATTTCTTGCTACTTAATTATTTCAAGTTAAAAATCCTACGAACTTTTTCATGGTACTTAATTATTTGTGTCCACTCCTTGGTATGAGAGGTGGTAAAAAGTAACCACAATTCACATAGTGAAACTTCACCAAAAGGCACAAGAATTTCTTGAAACTTGTAAATTGATAAAATTAAAAAAGCAAATGTTAAACAATCACATCAGTTTTTTTCATTTCTACTAGTATTATGTAAAAGTGAAATAGTAAACAAGTAAGTTAAGTAATGATAAATGGACACATTCATTAATGAAAGGAATTTAATGTTGAAAATCGCATTAACTGATATGGACATGACTATGATAATATGGAAACATCTTTAATTCCTAGTCACAAGATCAAAATTTGTAATTAAAAAGTTGATTAATACATTGATTCCAATAAGCGGGTGCTTATTGATGTAATAACACATATGATGTCTTCAACAATCACCAAGTATGTAATAGTGTCATTTGTGATTCTAGACTTTTCCAAATCAAGATGACGAACCCAAACACATGAAAATGATAATCTCTTAAAATATTTCCCATCCCATATTTAATTGAACACTTCTTTTTTTTGTTTAATTCTTGAAGGTGCAAACAAATAACACATATTATGTCTTCAACAATCACCAAGTGTGTAATCATGCCATCTGTTATTCCCAACTTAGCCAAATCAATATCACCACTCTCAACATCACGAAAATGATAATTTCTAAAACTATTTCCTCTATTTAAATGAATAATTCTTTTGTTTTTTAACTCTTGGAGGTGAAAGCCTTTGAAAAAATTAGATATATGATAATGATTAATTTTTCGCAGCAACTAAAAACTCCAGAGATAGTTCGAGGTTTAATATATAGTATGAGAGAGTAAGAAAAATCCATCTTAAAAATTTCTCTTCCAAAGCCATTTCTTCATTGTAATTCCTTTGTGTGTCTTTAATTTTTCTTCTTTTCTCTTGTCATTCAATGAAAGAAATCTCAAAGTTCTTTCAACATGGTATACATGATGTCGCTTATCTTCATAAATGATTTCAACATTATTCCTTTGAATACGTAGATAGTATTGATAAGGATAAAACAATATACCATATATATATATATATTGGGAGAGTAAATGACACTGTGAAGCTATAGGGAACTTGATGTTATCTTTTTTTCAAGTTTATTTAAATCATAAAAAATAAAAAATATACCATATTTGTTATTTATTTTTATAACGGAAGCTCATTCTCCCCAATCTGATAGTATATACACCATATCCAAAATTCTCACAAAAAAATGTAGAAATGAATTATTAGCAAGTTGTTGGGATGTTGGTAGTTGCAAGATCAAGCTTGTTAGATGTTGGCTATAATAGTTATGTCTCTTCGAGATTTATAGGAGTCATATGAGCATCTGTTCATTATATATATATATATATCAAGGTGGTGGAGATATAGATTTGTCTCACCTTGTGTGTGAGTTATTTCTCTAATTTGGTATTAGAACATAGGTAAGGAGGTATGAGGCAAGCATTACCTAGAAAACACTAAAAAGAGCAGCTAGGAAGGAAGTTGTAGCTGCAATTTCCAAAGGAAAATAGTCGTATGCTAGTGTTAGAAGTGGAATCTCATCCCATCAAATTAAAATATGCCACCACCTTTAAAAGTAATATGTCACAAAGTGAAGTAGTTGAAGTTAATTCAATAATTTTTTAAGAGAATTGTTGGTTTATTGGTCTCCAAGACTATTGGTATTTTATATTTTTCTTACCAACTATGTCAAATACTTTGATGGATTCCTATTTAAATTAATCAACTAAATTAGATGGGGAAAATTATGTAAATTGGAAATTTAAGGTGTATACCTTAATGGAAGGGTGCAATGTTTGGTCAATTGCATATGGAGATGAAGTTAAGCCAATATCCCTTGAAATATCAATTTGAGAATGGGAGAGAAGAGAAACCAAGGCAAAGGTTCTCTTAAGATTGTCCATAAAATATAACATCATTCCTCATATAAGGGAGTGGAATATGTACCATGAAACATGAGAGGTTCTTAAAGTTTTGTATGAAATAGCCAATACAAATCAGGTATTTAAAAAAAAAAAAAAAACTTCTCTCAATAAAAATGGAAGAAAATGAAAATATTATCAATTTTCTATCTAAAATTAAAGAACTCAAGGATTAACTTGGTGATATTGGTGATACGATATGAAGCATTGATTTGGTTATTATTAAATTACATGGTATATTATATGAATATCCAATATTCAACACAATTCTTGTAGGAAGATATAAATCACCTTCATTTGATGATTTAATATGTATCCTATTGCAAGAAGAGGAATGGAGGAAGAATATTAACATTAATTTTGCATCAAGGTAGGGCATCGTCAAGGACATATAAGAGTGTGAATAAGAATGAATAGTGTTACTATACTGGTAAGTTTGGACATTATGCTAAGGATTGTAGGAAAAAGAAGTTTAGTGAGTCCAAATATAGAGTACATGCAAACAATTTTGTTGATAAAGAAGAAATAGTAAGTGGTGATCTCAAAAATATCAAATTGTTTATTTTGAGATGCAAATTTATCAGTTGAATCAGATGATTGTAATTCATTGTTCATAGATTTAGGTTCTTTTATTCATATGGCATGTCGTAGAGATTGGTTTGAAACTTATCATGATAAAAGTAATGGTGTTAAAATCTATCTAGGTAATGATAGATGTCATGAAATAAAAGGTCATGGTGATGTATGTGTGATTTTTCCAAATGGTCATGTGAAACAAATCAAGAATGTAATTTATGTGCTATGGATTAAGAGAAATTTAATCTCAATTTCAACAACTATACATCAAGGCTTAACAGTTGAACTTGTGAAGTCAAGTTGTCTTGTTAAAGACACATATGATCACTACAAAGTTATGGAAGAAGGAATGAGATTGGCGGGCCTCTAAGAACATGATGTTATTGTTAAGGATCATTGGTCATTTTCATCAACAAATGTGTCTATAGAAGAACTATGGCACTTAAGGTATGATCATCTCAATTTTAAAGATCCAGTTTTACTTCAAAAGAAAGAGATAGTGGAGGGTCTTCTAGTTTTTAAGAATGAACATACTAAATGTGATGGTTATGATGGTTTTGCACGAAAAAATCAACATAGGAATGAGTTTCCTACAAGTACGGATAAAAGGAAAGAGACATTATTGAATTAGTGCATACAAATGTGTGTGGGCCTATGAAAATTAAATCACTTGAGGGAGCTTCTTATTTTCTTATATTCATTTATGATAGAACACAATTTACATAGGTTTATTTCATAAGAAATAAAAGTGATCTATTTAAATATTTCAAAGATGTTAAAAACATGGTTGAAAACCACACAGGAAAACACATCAAGATCCTTATATCAATCAAGGAGGAGAATACACATTAAGGGATTTCATGAAATACTACAAGGACAACGGGATTCAAAAACAATGCACAATTTCACATACTTCTTAGCATAATGATGTCGTTGAAAGGAAAAACAAAACCTTGATTGAATGCGCTCTAAGAATGATTAAAGTTAAGAGTTTTCCTAATGGTTTTTAGGTTGAATCAATAAGTACTGCTATGAATCTAAAAAATAGAAGTCTAACCAAATTTTTAGAGCATAAAAATTCCTTATGAAGCATCCTATGGTTATAAACCAATTGTTAATCATTTGAGAATTTTTGGGAGTAAAACATTTGCCCATATTCTAAAGGAATATAGAAGGAAACTTAATGCAAATCCAATCAAATGTATATGCAATGGTTATTGTGTTGAACATAAATCTTATAAGATGTATGATCCCATTACTCATAAAATTTTTCAAGTAGATATTTTATATTTCATGAGTATGTAGATGAGGTTCAAAAAGAATATGGTCAGGATGTATGAAAATTTTACCTAAAAAGGCATTCAAAGTGAAAAAGTAGAAGAACTCAAAGATTAAAAAGATGATGTTGAATATCAAAGTAGCATTGAAGATACAAATAACCAAAGTAAATCAAGGAAGAGTGAAGAAACTCTGTAAAGTAGTGAGACATTGTGAAAATCAACAAGAAAAAATGAGACACTTATCAGGTATAAAGATTATGTTTTGATGACTCAAGTTATGAGTGTAGACGAATCGTACCTAGCCACCAACAAGATGACCATGCTACTTGAAATCACACCTCAATAACTGATTTCAAATTTCTATAATAATTAATTAATAAAGAAGCATGAAAGACACACATGCAATAATCGATATTCATGCTATACTTTAAAATAATGCTTAAACATGTCATGCATAGAAATGACCAACAATCATGCATATTATAAATATGAATCTCAGAGATAATAATCTATACATAGAGGAAATAAATATATAATAAGAGGAAACCATGACAGAGAGCACTTATGTTAAAAAAAAACAATCACCAATTGTCTTCAAACAAAGGAAGTTCCACTCAACCTTAGAAGATGTTGTTCATTCACTCTCAATAATAGTGTCACCCCTGAGCCAAGCCTATGAATCCACAAGGAAGGGTTCCAAAGAAACACTAAGCTTCCGAGGATATTTAGCACTCAAGTTCCCATAGGTTTCTCACAACCACACAAATATCCAAAGTACATCAACTCTCTTCTCTCTATCCTACACCACCCAAAGACAATGAACCCCCTTCACTGTTACGAGTAGGTTGTCCACTTATTTCCAGGTATACAATGCATAGGGTCAATAATATCCATTTTGGGAATGTTAGGATTCCCAGATATGATCAAGGTTTAACACATGGCAATGCATCTCAGGCATACATGCATTAATTCATGGTTTTAATACCCCAATAATTACTAGAACGAAGAAAAAAAATGGCTCCTTTCTTAGGAGTTCATTTTTTTTTCCCAAGAAAACATCAAGAATGAATGGGGAATAATGAATGAGAAAAGTGAATGAAAGAGTGAACCAAATGATGGAAAACATTGAATAAAGAGTGAACCCCCAAACACCCCAATGGTGGGTTTATATATTTACTTGGAAATCAAGAGCCACATGGTCTTTCCCCAAGAATATCATGTAACCACTTTCCTCAATTAGAATCACGATGGGTAAATATATTAAAATTACTTAGCCCCTTTATCCCCCTCTCTTGTAGAATCATAGCCCCCCATAACTCATGTCCTTGTCCTTCTTACAGCCAGTGATGTATTTTATTATTTGCAATGTTCAAAGTATTATATTTCTTAGGAACTCAAACCCATTTTAATTGTCAAGGAACTCTTGCCTTTCATTAAAAAAACAAAATACATTATTTAATGAGGTGACTCAAAACCAGGGTATTACAAACAACCTTTGAATTTTGAGAAAGAAAAGGATCATGTGGAATGGATGAGTGCTATGAAGGAGGAATATGATTCCATCATGAAAAATGAAACTTGGTAGCTTATGGAATTGCTTGAAATTAAAATTCCTATAGGCTTAATGGGCCAAGGAGGCCACCTAGGGAAACGCCCACCTCAGGTGCATAAGTCAATCACCTAGGTGCAACACTTCTTCACCTTTGGATGATGAATTAAATATATGTAAAATAAATGGTTCCCTTGGTATATAAGGTGAACCGGGACTAAAATAAAGAATTCTTACCTTTTCTTCTGAAGCTATGTGTCTTGGTTGTTTTCTTTTCTGAGTTTTCATTTTACATTCATGACAATTTCATTTTTAGGGTTTTGTGAAGAATAATGAGTGCGAATTCCTTCATGGCTACCTCTTTGTGACTCTGTTTTCCATTCTTCCACCTTTTAGAACAATATTATCTCATTATCTATCCACTCTCTCAGGGAGAAAATATTTTCCTTCGAGTTTTTTGAGGCAGAAGGGAGGGCGCACGAACTGGGGTTTGTGCCCTTGTTGATTTCTTATTTTTCGGAATGAAGTGAGCACGCCCTCTTCCATGGATGCACTGGGCTTCTCCCACTAATCCCCAGAGGTCACTCTGAGATAGCCAAAACCTCTTGGCCACTCTCGGGTCACCTGGGTTTGGATCCCCATTTGTTTGGTCACCCAAACTAATGGTGCACCCGTGTTCATATTCGCACCCCTTAGGAAAGTTTTTGGTCAGAAGCCGAGATATGGCTTGCATGGTCACCTTCTCCTGTAATCTCCTTCTTGGGAACATCAATTGGTATTAGAGCCTCAATATCCATGGAAAAGATTTCGATCTTTAAGATTGAGCCAAATTTTTTTGGGGTTTTCATGAAATAATCTAGAGATTTCCCATTCAAGGGTTTCCATTTTTTATGCAAGAAGCTCCACGGATCTCATAATCCCCAAGGGCGCCCAATATCCATTGCTAGAGAGAGGAGTTCCACATATCTAAAAAAATACATATCTCTCCCTCTAGACCAGTTCAAGCTTCATTGCATCAGGGTTTTGATCCCTCTGTTCTCAAAACAGAGTCCTTTGTTCAACATTGCAACCTAAGGGGCACCTTTTCTCTTCAGCTGGTCTCACAATGCCACCACGCAAATATCCTTTGGAAGTTGACTCACATTCCAACACATCAAGTACCATCCAAGATCTTTCCTTCGTCCTCAATGAGCTACTCACAATGCAACAACAAAACAATCCATATCCCTTCTATTTGGACACTCGAATCCAACATATCCCTTCGAGTTGGACACTCAAATCCAACTACCCAAATTTGCTAGGAAAACCAATGGTGAAATGGTGGATTCTTGGATCCATAGCCTATCCACCTATTTCAATACATGTCCAGGCCTTACTCAGGAAAGAAAACTCGAGATATGTCACCTTGCAATTAGAATAACTGGCACAAACTTGGTGGGATACAAATCAAGAGAAGACCACATTTGTGATAGAGATTGGGGATTCTCGAGAATCCTGTACTTCACAACCCATTAAAACCTAGGCTCAAATTCCTGAAGAATTGAGAAATCTCTTCTACCCACCTGGGTATGTGCAATCCTTATGGATCAAATGGAACCAACTTTGACAACTCCCTTCATAAGGAGTGCAAAGCTACCTAGAATTCTTATGCAAGATGCGCCTCTTACTTTATGTTCCAGATCCGAAAGAGGTACTCATATTAAAATTTGTGGCTGGTTTATTAATTCAATTCCATCGAGAAGTAGAGCTATTTGAAAATCCAACTTTAGATAAAAAAATTCAGAAATCTTTGGCTATAGAAAGGAAAGTCGCTCCTAGAGGTCGTATTCCTAAGTCCCTCCCTTACAGAAATCCCCCCTCCTCTCAACCATCTATCTCCCATCCCTCAACCCTTCTTTCCATCTCCTGGAACTCAAAACCCCACACCCAATACAAATACAAGGACACCCTCATGCTCATTCCACAAAGCTACTTCACACAATTCATCAGATTGTTGAATCCTCCAAAATCTCAAAACCAACAAAAATCTACTCATTGAACTCATTGTGCCTTCCCATGTAGCATATACCGAAGAAGTTCCTCTTGACAATCCCACATAATTAGATCCCTCATTGATTCTAATGACCCAGGAAGATTTGAATGCATCCACCCAACCCAAAATGTCTTGTCTTTACTGATTATGGACAATGGAATCCAGAAAAATTTGGTGTCTCAAGACCTTGTCAACCACCTTAATATTGTCACTACTCTACATCTGCAACCCTATCAACTCAGATGGGTCGAGAAGGATGGCCCCCGCCTCCTAGTCTCCAAGTGTTTTCTAGTCACTTTCACCATAGTCCAATTCAAAGATATTGTCCTCTGTGATGTCTTCCCCTTGGATTGTGCAGATTTTCTACTTCGTATCCCATACCAAACCCAAATAAATTCTATCTATCTAGCCAAATCCTGCCAGTACAAAATTACCAAAGAAGGCCAAACTTATATCTTAACTACAACAAAACCCAAACCCCCTTCTACCAAAGAAAAAATCCCACATGTACACTTAAGCCAATGTGTCTCTCTCTATTTGGTGTGCCCAATAACACCAAACACTACCATGCACCCTATTCCTAAAACTATGACTCCCCTCCTCCACAAGTTCATAAAGGTATTTCAACCTCCAAATGGAATTCCCCCCGCCCGCCACATTGACCATTCCATTCATCTCATCCCCAAATCTGCCTTACCTAACACCCCTACTTATCGGTTGGCCCAAACAGAAATAGAGGAAATGGAAAGACAATTGACCAACCTCATCAACTCTAGCCACATCCAACCTTCATCTTTTCCATGTGCTTCTACCGCCTTTGTCATCCCTAAACAATATACCTCAGAAATGCGCCTTGTCACTAATTACTGAGCCTTGAACAAATCCACAATAAAAAAATATTACCCCCTTCCTCGGATTGAGGAACTACTCTTTTGGATCCCCATTTTTTTGGGCACCCAAACTAATAATGTGCCCTTGTTCAGATTTGCGCCCCTGAGGGGAGTTTTTGGTCATTAGTTGAGCTATGGTTTGCGTGGTCACCTTCTCCTGTAGATCGCCTTCTTTGGCAAATCATTTAAAATGGTTGTTCAAATCTAAGTTCAATGTTGATGTTGATTGGTTGTAAAAGGTTATTCAAGAAGACATGGGAGAAAGGAAAGGAGTAACTACATCTAGCAAATGTGATAATAAAATTGATAAACAATCCAATTTATCATGCAAAATCAAAGAACATTAAAACTCAATATCACTTTGTAAGAGAAAAGATTCAATCAAAATAAACTGATTTGTTGTACTATAATACAAATTATAATGTGGCAGATATATTCACTAAGACTTAGGAAAATGATACATTTTTAATATTGTAGAGACAAGGTAGGAATTATAGAGAATTATTTTATTCATTAAGGGGGAGTGACAAAAATAAATGTAGAAATGAATTATTAGCAATTTGTTAGGATGTTGGTAATCACAAAATCAAGCTTGTTAGAGTCTTGGCTATAATAGTTATGTTAGATCCATTTCTATAGGAGTCGGATGAACTTGTTTTCATCCTATGTATGTGTATGCATTTTCATGACCAATCAAGGTGGTGGAGGCACTGATTTGTCTCACCTTATGAGTTATTTCTCTAATTCATTTTAGCTATAGACACAATGGGTGGTAGTGTCACTATAGTAATTCATTTTAGTAAATACATCATTTCCAACATTTGTTTGGAAGTTGTGATAAATAATATAATAACTTTAAATCCAATAAGGTGGTTGGTCATAGCCAAATTCTTCTAGACAACAATGTTGTCCTGGTTTGCAATAGTCATGTAAATAATGACAGGTTAAATACACACTAATATAAGATGAAACTATAATAATAGAGTCTTTTGGTTGCATATATAATATAGATATTCTAAGTAGAGATCTTTGTAAGGCTTTGGCAATGTGAGTTGCACTATGGTTATTTCTCTACATTTTTTTTGTGTGTTTATGTATTTGTTTTTATTTCCATGGTATGAGATCCATGTTGATATTCTGAATAGAAAGGTTGGTGTGGAGTGTTTCATACCAAGTTAATGTCAAGACAAATATAATTGCTACAAATCTCCATTCAAAGGGTGTTTATTATCATCTTGATGAAGGTAGTGCTCTCTACATTTTTTTGTGTGTTTATGTCTTTGTTTTTATTTACATGGTATGAGATCCCTATAGTCTGAATACAAAGGTTGGTGTGGAGTGTTTCATACTAGGTTAATGTCAAGATAAATATAATTTCTACAAATCTCCATTCAAAGGTTGTTTATTGTCGTATGAAAGTAGTGCTTAGACCAATTTTCATAAAGAAATATAATAATATTTTTTTTCTATGTGTGTGTCTTGATTGTGTATTTATGAATATGTGAAATTTTGCATAAAGACATATAAATGACAATAAAAAATTGGATGGTACTAACTATGTGAATTGGAAGTTTGAAGTTTAAACTTTGTTGTAGGGTTTGAATGTGTGGAAGATTATGAATGGAATGTAGGCTTGTATTACAAATGAAAATATGGCCACATTGGGGGAAGGGACAACTAAAAGAAAGGGTGGTTTTTAGACTATCAGTGAAGGATACATGGATTACTCACTTTAGGGATTGTGAGAAGTTAGTAGACATATGGAAGGTATTATAAACCTTGTTTGAAATAGAGATTGCAAATTGGATTTTATTTTGAAAAGTAATCTAATTTGCATTAAAAATAAATGAGAATGAATCTATTAATTGTTACTTATCAAAGTTGAAAAAAACGAGAGACAGGTTATGTGATACTGGAGAGAAAGTATCTTTTATTGATATTTTCACTATTACATTGAATGGTATGACTAGTGAGTATATAGATTTTATAATAATTCTTTTAGCCAAGGAAAAACAAATTTTGAAGAATTAACAACTCAGAGAAAGAAAGAAAGAATGAGGAATTTCATGAATTGGCAAAAGTCTTCAAATATACCTTTGATTGTGAGAAAACAAGCATAGGTGCAAAATAAAGAAGTGGAACAAAGACAAGATATGTTGGTATGGAATAAAACCAACCCAATTGAGTAGTGACCAATTAAATAAGAAAATCTATGTTATCAAGAAAGGAGCTTGTTTTTACTATGGAAAAACTAGTCATTTTATTAATAATTATAGAAAAAAGAAATTTGATAATTCTAAAAATAAGAGGCAACATAGTAATTTTTCTCATGAAGGAATCATTAAATAAGAGTTTGAAAAACTTAAAGTGTTTCTATCAAATGTGAATTTATGTATTTCATAACAAAAAACTCAAATATCTAGTTTATCCATTCCAGTTTTTCTTAGGATATTACTTCTAATAGAAGTTGGTTCAAAACCTTCTAATAGAAGTTGGTTCAAAACATGTCATGAAGAATATAATGGCAAGAAATTTTACTTGGAGACTAAAAGTAATGGTTCATTGTTTGTTAGAATGCTTAATGGTTTGATAAAACAAATTCAAAATGTCATGTATATTCCAAGACTAAAAAAAATAATATTTCACTTTCAACAATTGTAAATCAAGGCTTGAAAGTTGAGTTTGTAAAGAGAGAGTGTTTAGTCAAGGATATGAAAAATAACTACAATTTTATTGCTCAAGGTATCCAAGAAGGAGGATTGAACAATATTCACTCTTTTAGTGGAATTCATCAAGATTTATTGGCAAAACTCATCCAAAACTTTGGGAATATTGTGATGTTGCAAAAAAATAACATGGTGAAAAGTTTTATTTTATTAAAGAGTGAGCTTGTTGGATGTGAAATATGTTCTTTAGGAAAGGGACATAAAGTTGATTTTTCAAAACTAAGTGAAATAGACAAAAGAGAAATGCTTGAATTGGTGCACATTGATCTATGTGAGTCTATCCAAACTAAATATTCGGGTACTGCTTCTTAATTTATGATATTTATTGATGATAAAACAAAATACACTTAGTTTTATTTCTTTAAATAAAAAGTGATATGTTTAAAATTTTTAATAAATTTAAATTTATGATAAAAAAAACAAATTAAAAAAAATATTAAAATTAATATTTTTAAATTTTATTATAAAAAAAATATCAAATCAATATCTAAAATATTGTAAAATTATATATATATAAAGAAAAACAATTAATTATATATATATAGAAACAACACTTCTTTATAATCTCAATGATGCAAAGGAGAAGGAATTAAGTTAATACCAATGTATATTTTAAAAAACAATCTACCATTCAAATTGGGTTGGTGATTCTTATTGTAAAAAATTCTTTTTAATATTATCATATGAGTCATTTCAGGGAGTAGCAAAAAGTAACCCAAAAATTAATTGTTCATCAAATAATTCTGTGTTATCAATGTTTCCGTGTAACAGCTAAGCATATTAAAATCCAATTCCAATTTGTCAGAGAAAAAAAACTCTACAAGAGATTAATATCTTGTATTATGAATCTAAACCATTAATTAATCTTAATAAAAATCTTACATATAGTACATTAAGCAATCTGGCATGTAGGATTAAGCAATCCTAAGTTTGAGGCATGTAGGATTATGTTAGGTTTGGTAAATAACAAGTTTTTATATGAACAGGACATAATATAAAAATTCTAATTTCCATAAGATGGTTGGTTGTCTCATACTTCTGCGAGACGACAGCGTCGTCATAGTTTGCCGCAGTCATGGCATAACAATAAATCTTTTAGCTGCATAACAGTAATCTAGACATTATAAATAAAGAGCTCTGCTAGATTTTGGGAATGTGGCTTTGCAAAGCAATTCATTCTCTGCATTGCATTTGATTTGCGTATTTGTTTTCATTTACAGAAACATGATTACAACTATACTGAATTTTTCTACATTCCGCATGATGTTTGTGAATCTTGTTCCGAAAATATGAATGCCAAATGGAACGATGGACAAAAATGTTTCCCTTTTGTAATATGAAAAGCTGTTAGCGGAAGTTATGTTATCAATTATGCAAATATCAAAGCTGTTAGCGATGCAGGATATAGTGAAGTTTAACCAATCAACAAACCAACCACAAAGATTTCACTTTATTGGACATCAAACATTCCAACGAATAAATAATCTTTTAATTTCTAAACCTAAACCTAAAGAAGAACCAACACATTTACCATTAAATATCAC
>ML776923.1:1574659-1620095 GCA_009831015.1 Picea engelmannii
AAAAGAGAGGATAAAGGGGGGAATAGGGCAAAGATGAGATTCATTCTTCACTTAAGAAGAGAGGAGAAGGAGGAGAGCTCTTGGGTGCATATCTTGAGGAGGAGAAGGCACATGAGGTCAAGATTTTGGGAGGAGCTCTAGCTTGGCACTATTCCACCATGGAGTATGGGCTACATCTTGGAGGAGGGTAGATACATCTAAGGAGGGGCGCACAATCTTGTGGAGGGGTGCATTCTTGGGAGAAGAGGAGCATCAAGCTAAGGAGAGGCGCTCCTTGAGGATGGTTCTTGTTGAGGAAAGGCACACTTGATGGGAGATGGAGGGAACATGGCAATAAAGGGTGCATGGAAAGGGAGGGCACACTTATTTGTGATTTTTTTCTTGAGTAGGGGCACACTTGAGCTAAGTGTGCACCACATCTTTGGAGGGTGGTACTCTTGAGAGGAGGGAGCTTCTACAAGGGCATGGAAAAGGCAAGAAAGGGTTTAAAGGCATAAGCA
Organism: Picea engelmannii; assembly: GCA_009831015.1. Lineage (NCBI taxonomy): Eukaryota > Viridiplantae > Streptophyta > Pinopsida > Pinales > Pinaceae > Picea > Picea engelmannii. Next base: position 1,575,160 of record ML776923.1, read on the forward strand.
TAGGAAAATTCAAATAAAGAGGTAAGGAAATAGGTCCAAAGGTTAGCAAAGGAAGAAGGGTGCACCAAGGCAAAGGGCGCCTTGCTTCAAGAGGATAGAAGGGACATCTTCAAGGGACTCCAAGGCTTTCGAGAAGGGTTTATATTGTACCAGGTTCACTTGTAAATGTTTTATGTGTTGTAATTTTTTCTTTGAGGCCTTCTATATACATCTACTCCAATATGGTTTTCCCCAATCGAGGTTTTTCTACGGTCATGTTGACCAAAAACATATATGTCAATTTCATGCATGCTTAGAATTGTTAGATCAACATTTAGAGTTGTAAATATTGAGAGGAGTGTTATGTGTTTTGATTTATATTGTATGTGTTAATAATTGGTATGATAAACACTTGAAAGGGAACCTCAAAAGGACACTTAACCAAAAAAAATATCAACAGAAAGTAACCAAATAGTTTGTTGTCCTAAAAGGTAGCAAAGGACAGTTTTGGAAAGTCAAACTTAGAGCTACAATATGGTCAAAGAAAAACCAGATTTAGTAGCCTGATAGTACCTCTTTTCTCTTCATGTCCATCCCAAAACTTGATTGAGTCCTATCCATTGGATTAAGTTAGCGGAAGGATGCCATAAGCGGATGTGTTAACTGACGATAAGTAGTCATTATCACTTTATGACCACTTCGTCAGGTATAACTCTGGGGGAGTTGACCGACTCAAGAGTTGTAATATCCTAGAGTCCTGGAGTACCAAAATCACATGGGCCATTGATCTAATACCCTCCAATACTTCTCGTGAACTTTAGATTAACCAATGGAAGGATAGGGTAAGCACTTTGACGGGTAGAAATCTGAGGGACTTGAATGACCTGAGAATTGTAATGTCTCGTAGTCCCGAAGCACCGAAGTACTGAATTAATTAAGGATCATCCATCCTAACACAAGATTAATTTATGATCATTGATATCATTGAATCCTCAATATGAGGTAGGACCGTCCAGTGAACAAGAGATTAAATCTCAATCATCCAATCTACTAGTGGAGATAATATAGGTTCTTCGACGAAGTGTACTTTGGGAAGTATACTATGGAAGAGTGTATGAACATCGAAGTCCAAAGGACCTAGTTATAGCATCGGTCTCATGATAAGGTAAATGGGTTTATTAGAGGCATGAAAGGGCCTAGAAGTAAACAAGCACGCGAACGTTTTTGAACAAGGTGATGTGTGGAAGAATAAAGAGAAAAGCACTAAGGAGTGTCGCTTAGATTAGATAAGAGAATGGTTTAGAGCCATGGTCACAAGGAAAGTGGATTGAACAAATTTCCTATGAATAATTTGAATTTTGTACTAATTTAAATGGGTTGTGGAATAATTCAACAAGATCATGTTGTAAAACAAAAAAAGGGGGTGAAAGTGACTTTTTTTTTCCAGGAAGCCATAACTTTCAGCTCAGATATCAGATTAGGGCAAGAGTACAGTCATTGGAAATATAATTCAGAGGAGAATAACATTGAATTGTTATAATTGGTATAATGAAATACATTTATTCATGAATTGAGCAGGAAAAAGACCTATAGAATTGTTTGGAAAATTTTCTATAATATGAATAATTCTAACAAAACGGTTTCTTGCAAATTTTGTAGAATAAGGGGGTATAAACATATCAGTTTTGTATAATAATTCATATTCAATAAATGGAAGAAGGAGAGGGATATTAAAACCATGATAAAGAGGACAACGAGAAAACTATCAGTGTTGGTAATGCAAAGACATAATAAATGGGCACATGAGTATAGAGGAGCAAGAAACCTTATTAGAGACTGTGAGAAGTATGAAAATAGAAGTAATGGGTTACGAAGTATACAATGAGAGGTTTATTAGAGAACAAAATGAGATAAATTCTCAAGTAATGCAAAGCTTAAATCTGTTGCAGAGGCAAACAAATAATGGATCAATTTCAAGATGGGAGGACGAGGGCATATATTGTGAGAAAAGAGATAACTAAAACAAAGATAGCTATTCAAAAATTGATAGAAGAACTCATAGAAATCATTCACCTCACTCAAAAAGGAAATTTTATGCATCAAAATATTCCATAAGAAGACAAAAAGTGTCTCTTGTTAGGCACCAAAGAAGAAGACATGAATTGGACAATTTGCAAGGAGAGTTGAAGAAGCTTAAGCCACCATCCTTTGACAGTGAAAGATAAAGGGAAGATGATGTTGAAGCATGCCTGCTTGGACTTAGGAAGTATTTTAAATTGCATAACTCCTCATCAAACCTAGAAGCCATAATTTCCAAATACAATTTACATGGGAAAGTTGTTATGTAGTGGGATCAAATGAAGCAAGTTGAACACATTAATGAGAGTAGGATCACTTGGAAGAAGTTCAAGAAATATTTTCAGAAGGAGTACCTTTCATAGCACTTCTATGATAAGAAAATGTAGGATTTATTTGAACTCACGTCGGGAAGCATGACCATGGCAGAGTATGAAAATAAGTTTTGGGGATTAATAAAGTATGTGGGGTTTATAAAAGATGAGAAATTGAAAATACAAAGGTTTTTAAGTGGACTCACATCCTTTTATAAAGAAAAGATTCAATATGATGAACCGAGGACTTTGTTTGAGACCATCATGAAGGCTAAGTACATGTATGAGAAAGGAAAGGGCAGAGAGTCTTTGCAGAATTATTGGAATGATAAGAAGAAGTTCAAGTCTAACCAGAGAAAGAAAGGATCCAAACCTCCTTTTAATATAAATATCCCAAATAAAAATAAGCGAGACCAACTTGCTAAGGATGAATCCAAGATAGAAGACTCCTTGGGAAAATGGGGAAGACCACCAATCCAATGTTGGGGATGCAAAGAAGATCGCTTGTACAAGGATTTACCTTATAGAAAAGAGAAATTGAAGACTGTGCACAACATCCAAGAGGCTACAACTATAGAAAAAATGAGAATAATATATGCGACCTTAGATGATCGACAAGAAGAGTACCAATTCAATATGATTGAGGTAGAAGGTAAGATCTTTTATCAACCTATTTCTATTTTAATTGATTCAGGAGAAAGTCATTGTTACATTGATCCTAAAATAGTGGATAGATTACATTTGGAAAAAGTAAGTTTGAAAAATCAAGTTTGGTTTGGCTAGCCACTAGAACCAAAAGGAGAATCCATGATATGGTCAAAGCTTATTCCATAAGTCTTAGCGGTTTGAATACTAATGTTGATCTAAATATTATACCATTGGTTTCTTATGATATTCTAATTGGAATGGATTGTTTGGACAAGCATCATGTTGTCCTAGATTGTCATAACACAAAATTTACATGTGTTAATGAAGAAGGGAAACACAACATTGTGAAAGGAGTTCCAAGACCCATTTCCATAAGGGAGGTTTTAGCCTTACAACTGAAGAGATGTTTCAGGAAACGATGTCAATTGTATGCAACCCATGTGGAGGAGTGAGAAAGGAAAAAGGGGCCAAGCCTTGAATATTTTTTGGCACTACAAGAGGTTGAATATGTATTCCAAGAAATACCAAGATTTCCACCAAAGTGGGAGATATATTTCTCCATTGATTTAGTACTAGGAGGCACCAAAAACACCTTACAGAATGAGTGCACTAGAAGTAAAAGAATTACAAATGCAGTTGGTAGAATTGTTGAAGAAAGTGTACATATGTCCAAGTGTTTCACCTTGGGGAGCACCATTACTCTTTGTAAAGAAGAAGGATAGAACATTCAGGTTACGCATCGACTTTAGACAACTGAATAAATCCACGGTAAAGAACAAGTACCCTCTACCCATAATTAATGACCTCTTTGATCATATAAGACGAGAAAAGATATTTTCAAATATAGACTTGAGATCAAGATACCATCAGGTCAGAATCAAGGAAAAATACATCAATAAGACATCCTTCTGAACTAGTTATGGATATTATGAATTTGTAGTGGTGCCATTTGGACTATCCAATGCACCATCTATCTTTATGTTCTTAATGAATGGAATATTCATAAATTATTTGGATAAGTTTGTCATAGTATTCCTTGATGACATACTTATCTATTCTAAGTGAGACGAAGATCATGGAAATCACCTAAGATTGGTATTCCAAGTGTTGATGGAACATCAGTTGTATGCCAATATTAGTAAGTGTTCTTTCTACTAAGAACATATCCATTACTTGGGGTACATTATTTCAGAACAAGCTATAACAGTATATCCAGAGAAGATTGAAGCCATTAGAGGATGTCCAACACCTAGGAATGTTTCAGAAGTCAGATATTTTATGGGATTAGCTCATTACTACATAATATTTATAGCAGGGTTCTCTAAGATTTCTCATCCCATCACTTCTTTGCAAAAGAAGGGAATTAAATTTGAATGGACATCTGAGTGTGAAGAGAAATTTAATTTGTTGAAAGAATTACTTACTAGTGAACCTATTATAAATATTGTTGACCCAAATTAAATTTTTGTGGTATGTACATATGCATGCAAGGAAGAACTTGGGGGAGTCCTTACGCAAAATGGACATGTCAATGATTATGAGTCCAGAAATCTTAAAGAACATGAGAGGAACTATGCCACACATGACTTGGAACTTGCTTCCATTGTTCAAACATTGAAGATATGGAGACATTATCTCATGGGGAAGAGATTTCAATTAAGAACACACCATAGTGATCCGAAATGTATTTTTGAACAACCAAATTTGAATGCCAGGAAAATGAGATGGATGGAATTTTTAAGTGAATACGATTTTGACATCAAGCATATCAAAGGAAAAGAAAATAAAGTTGTCGATGCACTTAATAGAAGAGTACATATCATGCATGCTACAACCATTATTATGCATCAATCAGATTTAAAGATCATAATTTTAGATGTCGTTGTTACAGATCAACATTACCTACATGAAAAAGAAAGCTTACAACAAAAAATTAAAGAATATGAGATGAAGGAAGATGGATTACTTATGCATAAAAATAGAATTTATGTTCCTAGTTTTGGAGAACTTAGGAATTTGGTATTAAAATAAATGCATAATGTTCCATATGTGAGACATCTCGGTTACCAAAAAATAATTGCAGCAGTAAGAAGACAATTATTTTGGCTAGGAATGAAGAAAGATGTTATTTATTACATTTACATATGTATGGAATGTCAGAGAGTGAAGGTTGAGCATAGGCACCCAATAGGTTTGCTACAACCATTACCAATTCCAGAGAAGAAATGGGAAGTGGTAACCATTGATTTTATAATTAAATTGCCAAGGAAAACAAGACAACATGATTCAATCATGGTAGTGGTTGATAAATTGACAGAAGATGCTCATTTTGTTCCTATAAAAATAAATCATACCGAAGATAATATCGCAGAAATTTACATGAGGAATATTGCTATGATGCATGGGATAACTAAGGAAATTGTTTCAATCAAGGACAAAAAGTTTACTTCAAATTTCTTGAGGGGATTGTTTAAAGGATTTGGTATGAATATGTGCTTTAGCACAACATACCATCTATGATCATATGGGCAGATAGAAAGATTCAACCAAGTAATTGAAGACATGTTTAGGATATATGTGATGGATAAGCCAACTAAGTGGGAATATTACTTGCACTTGGTTTAGTTTTCCTATAATAATGGGTATCAAGCTTCATTGAAAATGATGATATTCCCAAGAATGAGATCTACAGGAGAAGGTGACCACGCAAGCCATAGATCATCTTCTGACCAAAAACTCTCCTCAGGGGTGCAAATCTGAATAGGGGTGCACCATTAGTTTGGCTGACCAAGAAAATGGGGATCCAAACCAGAGTGAAATGAGAGTGGCCAAGAGGTTTTGGTGATCTAGGAGTGACCTCTGAGTATTAGTGGGAGAATCCCAGTGCATCCATGTAAGAGGGCGCACTCACTTCATTCCCAAAAAGAAGAAACCAACAAGGGCACAAACCCTAGTTGGTGCACCCTCCCTTCTACCTCAGAAAACTAGAAGGAAATGATTTGCTCCCTGGGAGAGTGGCTAGATAATGAGATAAGATTTCTCTCATAGTTTGAATCATGGCAAACATAGTCACTATGAGGCATCCATGAAGGAAGGCACACTCGTTATTCTTTAGAAACCCTAAAAAAGAAATTGTCGTGAATGTAAAATGAAAACTCAGAAAAGAAAAAAACCCAGACACATAGCTTCAGAAGAAAAGGTAAGAATGATTTCTTTTAGTCTCGGTTCACCTTATATACCAAGAGAACCATTTATTTTACATATATTTAATTCATCATAAAAAGGTGAAGAAGTGTTGCGCCTAGGTGATTGACTTGTGAACCTTAGGTGGGCGTTCCCCAAGGTGGCCTCCTTGGCCCAATTCCTCCTTGTTTAGATCTATAAGCATCTCATTTCCATGAGAAGATGTGGAAATGTGTTGTTCAATACATCATTTGTGATCCACTTTGCCTGAGTTGGAGTTTGGCCTTGGTAGGCTACCAGATTTGAAGTGTAAGTCTGGTGTCTTGTAGAGCGACTTCGAGTGTCCAATATAGTGCATTTGGCCAAAGGGAGTTGGAAATAAGGAATGTTTTCCACTGGATGAGTGATGGTGACTGGTTCTTCCAAGAGGGAAAGCTCAAATAACTTTAAGTGATTTACATTAATGACATTGTGGATTCCAAGTTATGGTGGCAGATCCAACCTATATGCATTTTCTCCAATCTTGTCGAGTATCGTATACTGACCATATCTAATTGGTAGAAGCTTTTGATTGTGGCCTTTGAAGCACTTCTTATCCAAGTGTAGCTAGACTTAATCCCCTGGTTGAAAGGCCATGAAGGTTCTTTGTTTGTCATAGCGCTACTTAGCATGATCTTGGGCTACTTTGAGTGCATACGTGACTACACTGTGGTGTTGTGCAATTTGTCAGAGAAAAATTTGAGATGACAGTTTTTTGTGCTATTGATGGAAGGTGCCTTGAGGAGCCCAAGAGAGTGGAATATCAGTTGGAGATGTTGGTTGGAAGCCCAAGAAGACCTCAAAAGGTGAAAATCCTGTAGAAGAATCTGTTTTCTTGTTGTAGCTATGTTGGAGAATGTATAAGTAATTGTCCCATTGTTTATTGCGCCTAAAGTGAGTTTGGAGAGAATTCACCAAGACTCTATTGACAACCTTTGTCTGGCCATCCATTTGAGGATGGAATGCAGTAGAAAACTTGAGGTGGTACCCCAATAGTGCCCATATGGTCTTCCAAAATGTACTGAGGAAGCAAGAATCTATGTCTGAGATGATACTGCTTGGGAGGACAAAATGGGGCTAGACATGATGGAAATAGAGTTTCATTGTTTGCGTTGTTGTAGTATTATTTGTGCATGGGATAAAAGGTGCCATTTTGCTGAAGCGACATACCACAACCCAAATTGCATCATGTTTCTTTTGGGTTGTTGGAAGTCGACTTAGGAATTCCATTGAGATTGAATCCCAAGGATGAGAAGGAAGCGACAGTGGTTGATACAACCCATGCTTTTGGTTGGATGCCTTGGATTGTGAGCATAAGGCACAAGCTCTGATAAATTTTTCAACTTGAGGCTGCATGGAAGGCCAATGAAAATGGTGTTGCAGATGTTGGGTGGTCTTTGTGGTCCTAAAGTGGCATCCATAGGCTGAAGCATGCGCTTCCCTGATGATCAAGAGGCAGTCTTCTGAGTGTGGAATGCATAGAAAATTCAACTTATATAGCCACCCATCCTGATTAGTGTAGTCTAGGAAGGGGGTATGATTGATCACTATGGGGCTTTACAAAGTTTCCCAAATCTCTTAAAATTCGGTGTCAGTTGCATATTGATCTTTCCATGTGTCATAAGTAGAACAACACACTTCTAGAATGGAAAGAACTCGAGTGGGAGGTTGACTTAGAAAATCAACCATTTTATTAGAAGTGTCTTTCTTGTATATGATGACTAAGTGAAATTGTTGAATGTAAGAGGCTCGTTTAAGGTACCTTTGTTCCTGAATCTTCAATTGAGAGTTGATGAAAATCAAAGGGTGGTGGTTGGTATGCAGAATGTTTTCTTTACCCAACAATAATGCCTCCATTGTTTGAGTGCTTTCACCAGACTATAAAATTCCTTTTCATAGGTACTATAATTTTTCTTTGCCTCGGACAGGGTTTCAAAGTGGTAAGAAATGGGGTGTCCTCCCTGTTTAAGTATAGAACCAATAGCATATTGTGAGGCATCATAATCAATCTCAAAGGGCTGGGAGAGGTCTGGCATATGTAAAACATGGGATGAGTAGAGGGCATCTTTGAGATGAGCTAAGTGAGTAGTTTCTTCTTTGGTATAGATGAATGTAGAAGAAGTATTTGAGAGCTAATGCAAAGGTCAAGCAATATTTGAAAAAGAGGGAATGAACTTATGATAGAAATTGTTTCCACCCAAAATGATTTTCAACTCCTTAGCTGAACAAGGTAGAGGCCATTGTTTCAATACCTGGATGCGAGATGGATTTGGTTGAATACCCTCTGAGCTGACCACAAATCCGTGATAAGGGACTGAAGTCTGACCAAAATATGATTTCTTCTCTTTGACTTGCAACTTGTGTTCTTGGAGAATTTGGAGAACTTGTCGGACATGTTGCATGTGAGTGTCCCATGTCCGACTGAAGATGTGAATGTCATCTAAGTAGATGACCACAAATCAACCCAAATGTTATTTGAAGATGTCATTGATGAGCCTCATGAAAGTGGTTGGGGCATTGGCGAGATCGAAAGGAATGACTTTCCACTAAAAAAGACCAAATTTGGTCTTGAACGTTGTTTTCCAAACATCTTCTGGGTTCATTTGAACTTGATGGTAGTCGGATGTAAAATCCAATTTAGTAAACCACTTATCTCCTTGGAGGGTGTCGAGTAGTTCCTCAATCTAGGGAAGGGGGTAATAGATTTTTATTGTGTCTCTGTTCAAGGCTCGGTAATCAGTGACAAGGCGCATTTCTGAGGTATCTCATTTAGGGATGACAAAGGCGAATGAAGCACAGGGAGAAGATGAAGGTTGGATGTAGCCAGAGTTGATGAGGTCGGTCAGTTGTGTTTCCATTTCCTCTGTTTCTGTTGGGGCCAACCGGTAAGTAGGGGCGTTAGGTAAGGCAGATCCGGGGATGATATGAATGTAATGGTCAATGTGGAGGGAGGGGGGAAGTCGCTCTGGAGGTTGAAATACCTATGCAAACTCATGGAGGAGAGTCATAGTTTCAGGAACAAGGTGCATTTTATTGTTTGGTGTTATTGGGCACACCAAATAGAGAGAGAAACATTGGTTTAAGTGTACATGTGGGATTTGTTCTTTGGTAGAAGGGGGTTTTGGTTTTGCTGCAATTAAGATATAAGTGTCATCTTATTTGGTAATTTTGTACTGGCAGGATTTGGCTAGATATATAACATTTATTTTTTTTTGGTATGGGATACTAAGCAGGAAATATACACAATCCAAGGGGGAGACATCACAGAGGACAATATCTTAGAATTGGCCTATGGAGAAAGTGACCAGACAATGCTTGGAATCTAAGAGGTGAGGGCCATCCTTTTGGACCCATTCGAGTTGATAGGGTTGCAGATGTGGAGTGGTGACAAGATTAACGTGGTTGACAAGGGCTTGAGACACCAAAGTTTTCTTTCTTCCATTGTCCATAATCAGTAAAGCCATGGCATTTTTGATTTGGAAATTATGGGTGAAGAGGGGTTGGGTGGATGCGTTCGAATCTTCCTGGGTCATTAGAATTAATGAGGGATATACTTCTATCAGATTGTCCAGAGGAACTTCTTCGGTGTCTTCTACTTGGGAAGTCGCAATGAGCTCAGTGAGTAGAGTTTTATTGGTTTTTATATTTTGGAGGATTCGATAATCTGATGAATTGTGTGAAGTAGTTTTGTGGAATGAGCACCAGGGTGTCCTTGTAGTTGTATTGGGTGTGGGGTTTTGAGTCTGAGGAGGTGGAAAGCGGGTTGAGGGATGGGATTTGGATGGTTGAGAGACGGCGGGGTTGGTGTAAGGGTGGGAGTGAGGAATACGACCTCTAGGAGAGACTTTCCTTTCTATAGCCAAAGATCTCTTAAATGTTTGATCTAAAGTTGGATTTTCAAACAACTCTACTTATCGATGGAATTGAATTAATAAAACAACCACAAATTTTAATATGAGTATCTCTTTCGGATCTGGAACATGAAGTAAGAGGAACATCTTGCAAAATAATTCTATGTATCCTTTCACTCCTTGTGAAGGGAGTTGTCGAAGTTGGTGCCATTTGTTCCATAAGGATTGGACATACCCAGGTTGGTAGAAGCAATTTCTCAAATATTTGGAAATTTGAGCCCATGTTTTGATGGGTTGCGAAGTAGAGGATTCTGGAGAATCCCCAATCTCTATCACAAATGTGGTCTTCTCTTGCTCTATATCCCACCAAGTTTGTGCTAGTCCTTCTAATTACAAGGTGACAATATGGAGTTTTCTTTCCTCGGTAAGGCCTGGACATGTATTGAAATAGGTGGATAGGCTACGGATCCAAGAATCCACCATTTCACCATTTTTTTACCCAACAAACTTGGGTATTTGGATTCGAGTGTCCAACCGGAATGGATCTGGATTGTTTTGTTGTTGCATTTTGAGCAGCTCATTGAGGACGGAGGCAAGATATTGGATAGGATTTGATGTATTGGAATTTGATTCGACTACCAAAGGATATTTCCATCGAGGCATTGTAAGTCCAGCTAAAGAGAAAAGGTGCCCCTAGGTTGCAATGCTGAACATAGGACTCTGTTTTGAGAACATAGGAATCAAAAATCTGAGGCAATGGAGCTTGAACTGGTTTAGAGGGAGAGATATGTATTGTTTTAGATCTGTGCAGATCCTCTCTGTGGAAATGGAGATGTGGGCACCCTTGGATATTATGAGATCTGTGGATATTCTTTCATAACATGGAAACCCTGGAATGGGCAAACTCTAGATTATTTCATGAAACCCCCCCCCCAAAAAAAAATTGGCTCAATCTTCAAGATCAAAAGCATTTCCATGGATCTTGAGGCTCTGATACTAATTGATCAGACCAAGAAGGAAATCTACAGGAGAAGGTGACCATGCAATCCATAACTCGGCTTCTGACTAAAAAATCTCCTCAGGGGTGCAAATCTGAATAGGGGCGCACCATTAGTTTGGATAACCAAGAAAATGGGGATCCAGACTGGGGTGACCCAAGAGTAGCCAAGAGGTTTTGGCGATCTTAGAGTCACCTCTGAGGATTAGTGGGATAATCCTAGTGAAGCCATGTTGGTGCACCCCAGTTGGTGCGCCCTCCCTTATGCCCTAGAAAAATCGAAGGAAATTATTTTCTCCCTGAGAGACTGGCTAGATAATGATATAATATTTCTCTCAGAGGTGGAAGCATGGAAAAATGAGTCACCAAGAGGCAGCCATGAAGGAAGGCGCAGTGGTTATTCTTCAGAAACCCTAAAAATGAAATTGTCGTGAATGTAAAATGCAAACTCATAAATGAAAACAACCAAGACACATAGCTTCAGAAGAAAAGGTAAGAATGCTTTATTTTAGTCTCAGTTCACCTTATATACCAAGGGAACCATTTATTTTATATATATTTAATTCATCATCAAAAGGTGAAGAAGTGTTGCGCCTAGGTGATTGACTTGTGCGCCCTAGGTGGGCGTTCCCCTAGGTGGCCTCCTTGGCCCAAATGAGCCAATTTTAAGCTTTGTATGGTAGGAAATTCAATACTCCATTGAGTTCGGACAACCCAACATATAGAGTGGTACTTGGGCAAACATTTCTCAAGGATATGGAAACCAGATTGTTAGAATTAAGAAAAATTTAAAGGCAGCTCAAGATAGACAAAAACATTATAGAGATAAGAACAAGATAGCTAGAGAATTTAAAGTTGGGGAGCATGTTCTTTTAAAAGTGAAGCCCAATAAAATCTCTTTGAAGTTGGGTAGTTGTACAAATATAGCAACTAAATTCTATGGTCCATTTGAGATATTAGAAAGAATAGGTCCAGTTGCATACATGTTCGCATTGCTTGCTTCCATGAATGTGCATAATGTATTTCATGTCTCTTTGATAAACAAATATGTACATGATCATAGCCATGTTATTGACTAGCATCTAATTTAGGTAAAGATAGAGGGATACTTTTTGGTCCATCCAATGCAAATATTGGATAGAAAAGTCAAAATGCTCCGGAATCGAGTTATAGAGATGGTAAAAGTACAGTGGACCTGCTACTATCCTAAAGATGCCACTTGGGAGCATGAAGATGCCATGAGGGAATAGTACTCATAACTTTTTAAATAAATTTTGAAATTTTGACTTTTGTTTTGTATATGCAGTGAGAACAATGCCAAAATAAGGGGAAGGGGAATGTAATACCCCGGTTTTGGGCCCCATATTAAATAATGTATTTTGTGAATTTATGAAAGACCAGTGTGCCTAGGAAATGTAATGTTTTGATCATTATTAATAATAAATACATCATTGGCTACTAGATGGACTAGGACAAGAGTTATAGGGGGATATGCTTTCACAAGAGAGGGGGCTTAATGGGATAAGTGTTTATTTTATATTTTTATTTACCCATTTTTTTTTTAATGGAGAATATCAATTGCATGAGCTTCTTGGGGGGAAGGCCACGTGGTTCTTTAATTCCAATAAAATAAATAGACCCTTTTTTGGTTTGTTGGGGTGTGACATCCCCAAAAATAAAATATTTTTAAAAATTTAAATTTGTTGGAAATTTATTTCGTTTTTAGTAAATTCAAATTTGGAAATATTTTTTCAATTTATGGCAATTCCAAATTTTGAATTTGATAATTGTAATTAATTATTATAATTGTTGGGCAGAGACCTGATTTGACCCAACTAACTATTTGACTATGACACTTGTATGAAAACTTAATATTTTTATTGATTGCAGGAGGACAAATGGAACAACCATGTTAAATTTAGCTAACCATGACTCCATGAGTGGGGAACATGTTGGAACTACCTCTTGGCTGATTGCTACAAGTGGAAAATTAGTGGTTTGGCCAGTGGAAGCCCCTGAAAATCAGGGATTTAGAAAGCTGCGAAAATTCCAAAGGGAGGGAAAAGACCTAGGCAAAGTGATAAATAACATATGTGAGGAGGCAGGATGCTGCCAAGTATGCTAGGAAAAGAGATTATTGATTTTTCCTTGTTGTTATGAAGACTACTGAGTGAGTGTGAGGCAAGGGAAATATGATGGAATTGAAGGATAGTGCTGAGGAGGAGTTTTCCAAGTTCGCCCTCATGGATTCATGGTCAGGCTAGGGGGTGAATCGGGCAAGTGATTTTGGACTGCCTTATTCTACGGTTGGGAGGAAAGTGGTTGTTCCCTTTTCCTTTCCGTGAATTTGTTTCAGATATGTTATTCTATCTCTCCTTTGGATGAATGTCGATTAAACTAGATGTCTGTTAGAATGCATTTGTAAACTCTGTATCGAAGTATTGTTATGGATTAATTATGGATGAATGTTATATAGATGAATGTGATATAAATGAATCTTATTGATAGACTACAGTCTATAAATTCTAGTCAGGGTTATGGTTATGGACAAAAGTCTAGTTGAATGTCGTTGAACTCAATATCTAGTCAAATGGAAATCTCTAGATTAATTTATGGATGAATATTATCTAATAGACTACAATCTGTAATTTTTGGTTAGGACTATTGAAATAGATAAAATGAATCTGGTTGAATGTTATTGATACTCATGGATTTTGATCAAAGGAAAACTACTATATTAATTCTAGGTAATTACATTTTATTGGGTATACCAGTGGAAGGGACACATTCCTTTTTATAAATATGAGCCATGTTATAACGGAATAAAAATTGTAGAATAAACCGCCCCTTAAAACCTTACTCGAGAAAACAAAACTAGTTATAAGAAAACATACGAGGGGAACGGATCGCGCATATATATATATATATATATATATATATATATATATATACTACAGTTGGAGATTGACAGTTTGCATGTTATTAACAATATCGTTACAGGTGCATTCCTCACAGTTGGATGTTGATTAAATGAGAACTACTTTTCTTATTTAATAATTTCCTTTCTGTGATTTCGTCATTTGTTCAAGCCTGCACAAACTTCTGACACATATTGACATTCTCCTATGAGATAAGATAGATATAAGAAATTCCGCAAGGGACAATAATTCAGAATTAAACAATTGCGTAAATAGATAAACAAGTTTATAAATGTCACAGTTACAGGAATAATCAGAGTCGGATGGATGTGACTTTTAGTATAATAAATAAATAAATAAATAAATAAATAAATATATATATATATATATATATATATATATATATATATATACAACAATGATCGAATACTTATTAACTTGTACACAAAAATACAAGAGGAATTATGAAAATTTGGCTAAGAGTCTTCCATGTACAAAATGAACAGTTGCGATCTTAGGAGATAATTGTAATCGTGTTTAACGTATAATTACAAGATGATTGGTCTATGGAACTATGAGAATTTAAGTTTAGATTAAATCAACTAACATTGATAAAATTACCAGAACTATTCATGAGAGGCACGAAGGCCCAAGGAGAAAAAGGGAAATCCTGAAACTTCATAGGATTACACAGACCCCTGAATAAGTTGATACTTATGTACATAATAGCATAATCAATTAGAAGTAAAATAAAACCTTGTCATGATCACGGAATAGGCCAAATAGAATTATTTATTTTCATGCTTTATGGAATCAATCACATATGAGATACACATACACACAACAATAGTCGAGTTCCTTTATTCAATTCAAGATCCTATTTTTTCTAAGGAAGATGGAATGGCATTCAATAGATCTAAAAATGATGAAATAAATAGTAAGGAACTCATGTAATCCTTTTGCAAAATATAATACATAACTCATTAAGTTTGAGACAATTAAATAACCCTTATTGTGTAGTAACCGGAACAAAAAACTACAGTGATAATAGAAGGACTGGAAAGGACTATGGCTTCCTCTAGAACCAAAAGGATGAGATGGAGAAGGTTATGGTCACAGAACCCAAATACCTTGGTTTCCATGGGCGGGCGTAGAGACCCCGTACCATACTCCGATGAAAACCCTGCAAAGGAACACCATCGAAACATTAGGACATTACAACAGAAAGATGCATAAAATAACTACATTTAAATAGATCCTGTACTTATCTATGAATTGTCGAGAGTGTGCTCTTTTCCAGTGGTATCCATTCCCAAAACCGAATGGGGAGGAGGGAGTTTGAGTAAGACTGATGGGTACCCTCGCATCAAACAGGGTCCCATCTTTAGAACATTATCCAGTCCAGAAAAGATTATGCAAGAAAAGAAAAACAAGATTCTCATAATTAAATAACCTTTACGATACCAAACCTTGAAACATTATACAATAGATGAATATGTTCTAGTAAATGAAGTGCAAATGAAGTCAAATATTTTTATACCAAACCCTCATAAGTTAATATCAATTTCCTCCGACATATATTTAACCTCTGGAATTTGGAAAAGGTGTCACAAAAGAAAACGTAATACCATACGTTATTACAGAAACAACAAAAGTGGACGGTACGAGTGAGACCTAAGGGAAATACTCACGGAAACACGAAGAAAGCATCAAAATGAGGTACCAAACCCTTCAACAGAGGAAGGGTCGACAGTAGAAACTAACTATCTAGAAGGGAGGAAAACTCTAGAACCCTTTCCCTGGGATTTAACAGTAAGGGAGTAGTTAACCACAGTTAGGAACAATCACTTAGGCACACGGATCAGTCCATGATGATTTTAGAAGAAACAAAACGTGCTTTGAAATCCACAGCTAGAGATATAGGAATAAAGTAGAAACTTACCAGTTGGTGAGACAGAAGTGTCGTTACCATCAGAGCAAAACTTTGCCATTGTTTCCCTTCACCAAGGAAGCGATATTGTAGAGATAAATTCGGAAGACCTCTCATGGCAAAAAGAAAAGTTTGATGAGCTAGAAAACCCTTACCTCAAAGATTAAAGGATACAAGTACAAAACACCAGGTGATGTGATATACTTGGTGCGCCCTTAATTATTAACCTGTCAGGTAATGGCCTTGATATTGTCATACGCCTTACCTCTGTTTAATTCCCTTGCCAGAATTTAATTCTCATCAAACCTACCTCTCCCTTGACATTAAATGGGCTACAGTCTAAGGGAGCACCTTTGCGACTCATAGGAACCTCTAACCCTAAAATACCATGAGCGTAGTTAACAAAGTGATCAGTTACATTACAGTTGGACAAGTGGTGCTGAGTGGGATGGCTACATGGGCAGAGGGTGAGCGTGTATTCGCACTCTGAGTTACCTGGGAGGCCTTAACCACCCACTAAACATATTCTGATGCTTATTTCATAAAAGTGGTCCATTTACATTATATTAAAACATTATGAGGAGGAATATAATCCAACCCCACACTTACCTAAGTCATATTGGATCATGTTTCGCTTGGATATGTGCATAGCCTAACATAGGAGGTTTAGACCAGAAGCCCCAAAATCATTGTAGGTTAGATCTGTGGTAATGGTTATATAGTACATAGATAGTAAATTTATAATAATCATGGGACTTTAAGTAAACCTTAAAAATGGAGTAGGTGTTCTATTATATCTTCATTTTGAGACGTTAAAGTTGGGTATTAATGAAAGTCGATGATAGTGAGGACTCTAGAACCTCTTCAGAATAAAGAAATATAATTAAGAGCCTACTATTCTTGAACATCAAAGATATTCAAAGATGAATGTATAAGTAAAAGGGAATAATAAAAAAAAAAAATTATTGGCAGATTGGGGTTTATTACATATGGTATCATAGAAAAAGGTTACAACACTGGACCTGAACAGAGCCACATTAGTTTCCTAGCACATACTTCAATCTATGTAAAACTAATAAACCTTGTTGTTACAAACAAAACACATTTTTGTTTTGTGTGAATTATGGTAGCTCGGGACAATGTAGAAATTAGAATGGAAGGAGATCCGTAGAAAAGACCTCCTGGAGATCCAAGACAGAACAATGATGGAAGCTCACCGACGGAAGTGTTGGAAACAATGAGGAATCTTATTGTTGAACTACAGATCTTCAGAGCCAACAATGAAAAATTGAAGAAAGCTCAGCAGGAACAAGAAGAAATAAACGAAGTCCTGCTGCATAGTATAGTGACCAAGAAAATCCCAAAGGATGATAATAACGACGAAGAATTCAGCAAGAGAGATTCCAATAACTCGAGACCAGAAACAGGAAAAGGAGACAGTTCGTCTGAAGGAACACCTTCAGCTGAAGATAAAACTAAAACGGAAAGAAGAAGAAAACAAGTAGACCACCTTGAAGGAGAATTTAAAAAGATTAAACCAACTACCTTTGATGGAGAATCCAGGACAAGAGAAGAAGCAGAGGCATGGTTGTTGGACATCAAAAAATACTTCCAAATCTACAACTATTCTAGCAACATGAAGGTCGGAATGGCCATCTACAATCTAAAAGGGAAGGCCATTATCTGGTGGCAAGACCTGAAATTGGCCAAAGGCCTAAAGGAGAAATAGTTGGAATGGTCTGACTTTAAAAAGTACTTCAAGAAACAATACCTTTCTGAAAGATATTATGAGAGGAATACAAAAGAATTTTCCGAGTTATGACTTGGACAGATGACAATGGCGGACCTTATAAATAAATTTCTAGAACTACTAAGGTTTGTACCGTACATCCGGGAGGATAAGGTAAAAATCCAATGATTCTTAAGCTATTTACCACAGTCCTACAGGGACATAATTGAGTTTGACAACCCCAAATCTTTGAGTGAAGTATTCAGGAAAGCACGAATGTGCTATGACCAGTATAAACAATGGGTAGAGTTTCCCAAATCCTAGAAGGATAAGAAACAAGATTGAATGAACCAGCAGAAGAAGGGATACCAGCCAACTCCTTATCGGAATGGAGCAAAAAGTTTTCCAAGAAAGGATTTTCACTCCATTCATCCGAATATGAAAGGCAGTGGTAAACCGATAAACCTAGGAAAGAATAAGTTTGGGGACATCTCCCGCAAGCCATTAATGTGTTGGTAATGTGGAGAGACTCATCTAAGGAGGAACTGTCCACGTTTAATTTCAACAAACAGAACTGATGTTCATAATTTGTAGGAAGACTCGACTCTGGGAGACGTGGGCAGAAGTCTACATTGGATAAATGCATCCATAGATGGTCGACAAGTTGACCACCAGTCCTCGGTGGTAGAAATCGAAGGTAAAACCAATAACACTCGAATTTCTATTTTAATTGACCCTGGAGCTATGTTACGTTATATTACTCTTGATGTGGTAAAGTCAAATAAACTTAAGAAACTAAAGCATGCAAAATCATGGCTTGTACCATTAGCAACAAGTACTAAAAGTAAAGTAGTTGACTTTGTTTTGGATTTTGAGTTCAGCTTAGATGGTCAAAGTATAAGAACAAATCTGAATATCCTACCACTAGGATCTTACGATATGATTATAGGGATGGATTGGTTGGAACAACACAAAGAAGTACTAGATTGTTATACAAAGATACCTAGCTATAAAGATGATTTTGGCACTTCTAGATTAGCCCAAGGCATGCCAAAACCTGTATCAGTCAGACAAGTTTCAGCGATGCAACTCAAGAAATGTATGAGAAAGGGATGTCAAGTTTATGCCATCCAAGTAATGAACCTGTTAGGAAAAGAGGATAAGCCAAATTTAGAAGACTTTGTTGTCCTACGTGATTTTCGAGACATGTTTATGGATGAGATACAAGAATTACCTCCTAGAAGGGAAATAGATTTCTCCATAGACCTACTACCCAGTTCAACCCCTATCTCAAAAGCACCTTACCGAATGAGTCTACCAGAACTGATAGAATTAAAAATACAATTATAGGAATTGTTGGACAAACAATATATCAGACTGAGTGTCTCACCATGGGGGGCACTAGTCCTCTTTGTGAAAAAAAAATATGGTACTCTAAGACTATGTATTGATTATAGAAAACTGAACAAAATGACTATTAATAACAAATACCCCTTACAAAGGATAAATGATCTGTTCGATCAAGTAGGTGGGGCCAAGATATTTTCAAAGTTGGATCTACGATCTGGTTATCATCAAGTTAGGATAAAAGATGAGGACACAAACAAAACATCTTTTCGAACAAGATATGGACACCACGAATTCGTAGTCATACCTTTCAGACTCACTAACGCACCAACCACGTTTATGTGCCTGATGAACAGTATTTTTAGTCATTACTTGGACAAGTTCGTGGTAGTATTTATCAACGACATTCTGGTCTATTCAAAAACAGAAGAAGAACATGATGAACACTTAAGGATATTTTTGCAAATGTTGAGGAAACACAAATTGTAGGCCAAATTTGACAAGTGTGACTTTTATCAAAAAGAAATACAATATCTAGAACATGTAATTTCAGCAAAAGGCATTATCGTAGACCCAGAGAAGATAAAATCCATTATGGAATGGTTGGTACCTAAGGATGTAGCAGATATCCGATCATTCATGGGAATTACCGAATATTACCATAGATTTATAGAAGGGTTTTCCAAGATAGCCTACCCTATCACATCATTACAAAAGAAAGGGAACAAGTTTAATTGGTCAGAGAAGTGTCAAGACAGTTTTAATAAGCTGAAGGGATTATTGACAACTGCACCCATATTGAAGGTAGCAGACCGAGATAAAGACTTCACC
This sequence comes from Picea engelmannii, assembly GCA_009831015.1. Classification (NCBI taxonomy): domain Eukaryota; kingdom Viridiplantae; phylum Streptophyta; class Pinopsida; order Pinales; family Pinaceae; genus Picea; species Picea engelmannii. The sequence continues at coordinate 1,595,002 of ML776923.1, forward strand.
GTATGTGTTGATGCAAGTAAAGAAGGACTAGGTGGTATCCTAACTCAGGAAGGACACGTTATTTGTTATGAGTCCCAGAAATTAAAATAACACGAGCGAAATTATGTCACTCATGACTTAGAATTGGCAGCGGTAATACACGCCTTAAAAATGTGGCAACATTATATAATGGGCAACAAAATTTCTACTATTGACGGATAATAGCGGGGTGAAATATTTGTTTAGTCAACCAGATCTTAATGAAAGACAACCAATATGGCTAGCCTTCTTGATCGAATTCGATTTTGAGGTTAGACATACCAAGGGTAAGGAAAATGAAGTAGCAGACGCTTTAAGAAGAAGAGTCCATGGGTTATTTGAAATAAATATCAGCAGAGCAGAAAGTGATCTGGAACAAAGAATAAGAACAACATGTATTAACGACGGAGATTACATTAAGATAATGACAGAATTACAAAACAATACCACAAACTAACACAAACCAGACCTAAGCATCGATAAGAAGGGACTATTACAATTTAAAAACAGGTTTTACATACCAGATTCAGCAGAGTTAAAATTAACAGTTTTGGACGAAGTGCATAAGAAACCATATTTTGGCCATCCAGGTTACCAGAAAACAATAACAGCACTTAGAAAACTATTTTACTTGTCTAATATGAAGGGCAAAACATCAGAGTACTTGGCTAGGTGTCAAGATTGTCAGCAGGTTAAGGCTGAACACCAGCATCCAGCCGGCCTATTACAACCATTACCAGTGCCAGAATGGAAATGGGAGACCATATCGCTAGGCTTTAGAACAGGTTTGCCTAAGACTCAGAAATAGAATGATTCTATCATGGTTGTAATCGATAAACTCAGTAAGTCTGCACACTTTATTCCTATAAAGTCTACTTTTAAAGCTACAAACATTACTGAAATATTCATGAAAGAAATTTTTAGACTCCATGGCATTCCTAAAATGGTGATTTCAAATAGAGATGTAAAATTTACATCCACTTTTTGGAAGGAATTGTTTGCAGGGATAAATACTAACTTGAATTTCAGTATGAGTTATCATCCACCAATGGATGCACACACCGAAAGGACAAACCAAATCATAGAGGATATGTTACGCATGAACAAAACCGAGCAAGTGGGAAGACTACATGCACTTGGTAGAATTTGCATATAACAATGGGTACCAAACTTCGGCTAAGATGAGCCCTTTCGAAGCACTGTATGATAGAAAGTGTACGACTCCAATTAGTTGGGATAACCCAGCTGACAGACTCATGGTTGGACTAGAGATGCTCCAAGAAATGGAGAACATGGTAAGAAAGGTACAACAAAACATGAAAGAAGCACAGGACAGACAGAAGAGCTATGCAGATCAGAAAAGAAGATACTTGGAATTTCAAGTGGGAGACCATGTTTATTTTAAGGTCAAAGCCCAAAAAAGCTCATTGAAGTTAGGGAACTGTGCTAAGATGGAACCCAGGTTTTGTGGGCCCTTCAATATACTAGCTCGAATTGGACCCATAGCATATCAACTTGCACTTCCAGCTAATCTAAGAATTCATAATCTATTTCATGTTTCTCTGTTTAAAAAGTATACTCATGACCCTACTCATATGATTGATTGGAACTTGGTGCAGGTGGAACCCGACGGCCATTTCTAGGTGGAACCCCTGTGCATTTTGAACCGGAGAGAAATAACACTTCTGAACAAAGTCGTCGCTCAGGTAAAAGTGCAATGGAAGCACTTTAGTCCTGAGGAGGCCACTTGGGAGTTGGAGGGAGATTTGTGGAAATTTAATCCAATCTTGTTCCAAGAAAGGAACGAACATTGAGGATAGTGTTTTACTGAAGGGGGAAAGGATGTGACATCCCCAAAAATAAAATATTTTTAAAAATTTTAATTTGTTGGAAATTTATTCTATTTTTAGTAAATTCAAATTTGGAAAATTTTTGCAATTTATGGCAATTTCGAATTTCAAATTTGATAATTGTAATTAATTATTATAACTGTTGGGAAGAGACCTAATTTGACCCAACTAACTATTTGACTATGACACTTGTATGAAAAAAAAAAAATTATTGATCGCAGGAGGACAAATGGAACAACCATGTTAAATTTCGCTGACCATGACTCTATGAATGGGGAACATGTTGGAACTACCTCTAGGTTGATTGTTACAAGTGGAAAATCAATGTTTTGGCCAGTGGTAGCCCCTAAAAATTAGGGATTTAGAAGGATACAAAAATTCCCAAGGGAGGGAAAAGACCTAGGAAAAGTGATAAATAGCATATGTGAGGAGGCAGGACACTGCCAAGTATGTTGGGAAAAGAGATTATTGTTTTTTCCTTGTTGTTATGAATACTACTGAGTGAGTGTGAGGCAAGGGAAATCTGATGGAATTGAAGGATAGTGTTGAGGAGGAGTTTTCTAGGTTCGCCCTCATGGATACATGGTCAGGCTAGGGGGTGAATCGAGCAAGTGATTTTGGACTACCTTATTCTATGGTTGGGAGAAACGTTGTTGTTCCCTTTTCCTTTCCGTGAATTTGTTTCAGATATGTTATTCTACTTCTCAGTTGGATGAATGTTGATTAAACTAGATGTTTGTTAGAATGCATTTGTAAATTTTGTATCGAAGTATTGTTATGGATTAATTATGGATGAATGTAATATAGATGAATGTGATATAAATGAATGTTATTGATAGACTACAGTCTGTAAATTCTAGTTAGGGTTATGGTTATGGACAAAAGTCTAGTTGAATGTCGTTGAACTCAATATCTAGTCAAATGGAAATCTCTAGATTAATTTCTGGATGAATGTTATCTAATAGACTGCAATCTATAATTTTTGGTTAGGACTATTGAAATAGATAAAAGGAATCTAGTCGAATGTTACTGATACTCATGGATTTTGATCAAAGGAAAACTACTATATTAATTTTAGGTAATTACATTTTATTCGGTATACCAATGGAAGGGACACATTCCTTTTTATAAATTTGAGCCCTGTTATAACGAAATAAAAACTGTAGAATAAACTTCCCCTTAAAACCTTACTCCTGAAAACAAAACTAGCTATAAGCGAACATATGAGGGGAATGGATCGCAGATATATATATATATATATATATATATATATATATATATATATATATATATATATATATATATATATATATACTGTTACAATTGGATATTGAACAGTTTGCATGTTATTAACAATACAGTTGCAGGTGCATTCCTCACAGTTGGATGTTGATTAAATGAGAACTACTTTTTCTTATTTAATAATTTTTTTTTTGTGATTTCATCATTTGATCAAGCCTGCACAAAATTCTAACACATATCGACATTCTCCTATGAGATAAGAAAGATATAAGAAATGTTGCAAGGGACAATAATTCGGAATTAAACAATTGCATAAACAGATAAACAAGTTTATAAATTTCACAGTTACAGGAATAATCAGAGTCGGATGGACATGAATTTTAGTATAATATATATATATATATACAAGGATGGTCGAATACTTATTAACTCGTACACAAAAATACGAGAGGAAGTATGAAATTTTGGCTAAGAGTCTTCCATGTACAAAATGAATAGTTGTGATCTTAGGAGATAATTGTAATCGTGCTCAACACAAAATTACAAAACAATTGGTCTACAGAAGTGTGAGAATTGAAGTTTGGATTAAATCAGCTAACATTGATAAAATTACCAGAACTATTCACGAGAGGCACGAAGGCCCAAGGAGAAAAAGGGACATCCTGAAACTTCATAGGATTACACAGACCCCTGAATAAGTTGATACTTATGTACCCAATAGCATAATCAATTAGAAGTGAAAGAAAACCTTGTCACAATCACGGAATAGGCACAAATCGAATTATTTATTTTCATGCTTTCTGGAATCAATCACATATGAGATACACATACAGACATCAATAATCAAGTTCCTTTATTCAATTCAAGATCCTGTTTTTTCTAAGGAAGTCGGCATGGCATTCAATAGATCTAAAAATGATGAAATAAATAGTAAGGAACTCTTGTAATCCTTTTGCAAAATATAATACATAACTCATCCAGTTTGAGACAATTAAATAACCCTTACTGTGTAGTAACCAGAATAGAAAACTACAGTGATAATGGAAGGATTGTAAAGGACCATGCCTTCCTCTAGAACCAAAAGGATGAGACAGAGAAGGTTATGGTCACGGAACCCGAATACCTTGGTTGCCATGGGCGTGCGTAGAGACCACGTACCATACTCCGGTGAAAACCCTGCAAAGGAACACCATTGAAACATTAGGACATTACAACAAAAAGATGCATAAAATAACTACATTTAAATAGATCTTGTACTTATCTATGAATTGTCGAGAGTGTGCTCTTTTCCAGTGGTGGTCATTCCCAAAACTGAACGGGGAGGAGGGAGCTTGAGTAAGACTGATGGGTACCCTTGCATCAAACAAGGTCCCATCTTAAGAACATTATCCAGTCCAAAAAATATTATGCAAGAAAAGAAAAACAATATTCTCATAATTAAATAACCTTTTCGATACCAAACCTCAAAACATTATATAGTATACGAATATGTTCTAGTTACTAAAGTGCAAACGAAGTCAAATATTTTTATAGCAAACCCTCATAAGTTAATATCAATTCCCTCCCACATATATTTAACCTCTGGAATTTGGAAAAGGATTCACAAAAGAAAACGTAATACCATACATTATTACAGAAACAACAAAAGTGGACGGTACGAGTGAGCCCTAAGGGAAATACTCACGGAAACACTGAGAAAGAATCAAAATGAGGTACCAAACCCTTCAACAAAGGATGGGTCGACAGTAGAAACTAACTATCCGGACGGGAGGAAAACTCTAGAACCCTTTCCCCGGGATTTAACAGTAAGGGAGTAGTTAACCATAGTGAGGAACAATCACTAAGACACACGGATCAATCCATGACGATTTCAGAAGAAACAGAACGCACTTTGAAATCCACAGTTAGAGATACAGGAATAAAGTAGAAATTTACTAGTTGGTGAGACAGAGGTGCCGCTCCCATTAGAGAAAAGTTTCACCATTTTTTCCCTTCACTAAGGAAGCGATATTGCAAAGATAAGTTCGGAGGACCTCTTATGGCAAAAATAAAAATTCGGCGAGCTAGAAAACCCTTACCTCGAAGATTAAAGGCTACGAGTACAAAAGGCCAGGTGATGTGATAGACTTGGTGCACCCTTAATGGTTAACCTGTCAGGAAATGGCCTCGATATTTTCATATGCCTTACCTCTATTTAATTCCCTTGCCAGAATTTAGTTCTTATCATACCTACCTCTCCCTTGACATTAAATGCGCTACGTTCTAAGGGAGCACCTTTGCGACTCATAGGAACCTCTAACCCTAAAATACCATGAGCGTAGTTAACAAAGTGATCAGTTGACATTACAGTTGGATAGGTGGTGCCAAGTGGGATGGCTACATGGGCAGAGGGTGAGCATAGATTCACACTCTAAATTACCCGGGAGGCCTTAATCACCCACTAACCATATTCCGATGCTTCTTTCATAAAAGTGGTATGTTTACATTATATTAAAACATTACGAGGAGGAATATAATCCAACCCCACACTTACCTAAGTCATCTTGGATCATGTTTCGCTTGGATATGTGCATAGCCTAACATAGGAGGTTTAGGCCAGAAGCCCCAAAATCATTGTAGGTTAGATTTGTGGTAATGGTTATAAAGTACATAGATATTAAATTTATTATAATCATGGGGCTTTAAGTAAACCTTAAAAATGGAGTAGGGATTCTATTATATCATCATTTTGAGACCTTAAAGTTGGGTATTAATGAAAGTCGACGATAGTGAGGACTCTAGAACCTATTCAGAATCAAGAAATATAAATAAGAGCCTATTATTCTTGAACATCAAAGCTATTCAAATATGAATGTATAAATAAAAGGGAATAATAAAAAAAAAAAAATTGACAGATTGGGGTTTATTACATGGGGGGTTCACTCACTCACTCACTCATTCCTTGTTCATTGTTCACATTTTTCATTTTGTTCTCTCTCCATTCGTTCTTTCATCCACTCTTCATTCCTCATTCATTTTGATCTTGGCTTGGGAAAGAAAAATGAATTGTGGAGAGGAGCCATGGTTTTGTTGGCACTAATGATTGTTGGTGTATTCCAACCATGAGTTAATGCATGCATGTGTGAGTTGTGAGAGTCCCATCATGGATATTCTTGGCTAGATGCATTACAGCTCTAGAAGGAGGTGAACAACTTGAGGGACAACATGGCAGACAAGGGGGTCCATTCTCTTGGGTTTTGCAACAGATTTTGAAGAATTAGCAACGACTTTTCTTCAAGAGAAATAAAGAAGGAGGAATTTCATGAATTGGAAAAAGTCTTCAAATATACCTTTGATTGTGAGAAAACAAGCATGGGTGCAAAAGAAAGTAGTGGAACAAATATAGGGGATCTTGGTATGGCATAAAACCAACTCAAGGGAGTAGTGATCCATTAAATAAGAAAAACTATGTTATCAAGAAAGGAGCTTGTTTTTACTATAGAAAACTAGTCATTTTATTAATGATTATAGAAAGAAGAAATTTGATAATTCTAGAAATAAGAGGCAACATATTAATTTTTCTCATGAAGGAATAATTAAACAACAACTTGAAAAACTTAAAATGTTTCTTTCAAATATGAATTTATGTATTTCATAACAGAAAACTCAAATATCTAGTTTATTGACTTGAGTGCTTCTTCGAATATAATGGCATGAAAGTTTAATTGGGAGATGAAAGTACTATGAGTGACAAGGTTATGGTGTTGTGTTTGTTAGAATGCTCAATTGTATGATTAAACAAATTCAAAATTTCATGTATGTTCTAAGACTAAAAAAAAATTATTTCAATTTCAACTATTGTAATCCAGGCTTGAAAGTTAAGTTTGTAAAGAAAAAGTGTTTAGTCAAAGATATGAAATATAACTGCAACTTTATTTCTCAAGGTATCCAAGAAAGAGGATTGAGAAATATTCACTCTTTTGGTGGATTTCATCAAGATTTATTGGCAAAACTTATCTCAACATAACAATTATGGAATTTGAGGTTTGCAAATTCAACAAAACTTTGGAGATATTGTAATGTTGCAAAGAAATAGCATGGTGAAAGGTTTTCCTTTATTAAATACTGAGCAAGATGTGAAGGATCTACATAAAGTCGAGTTTTCAAAACTAACAGAAATAAAGAAAAGAGAAATATTTGAATTGGTGCAAAGTGTTCTATGTGAACCATTTCTTATTTTATAATATTTATTGATGATAAAACAAGATACACTTAAATTTATTGTTTGAAATAAAAAATGATATGTTTAAGATTTTTAATAAGTTTAGATTTATGATAGAAAAAACAAATTGAAAGAAATATTATTTTTAGATTTTGTTATGAAAAAAAATTGATATCAAATCAATGTGTAAAATATTGTAAAGACAATTATATATATATATATATATATAAAGAGAAACAACACTTCTTTATAATCCCAACAAAATGATGGGAACCAATTAAGTTAATAACATGTATATTTACAAAAACAAATCCACAATTCAAATTGGATTGGTGACTCTTATGATGGTAGAATATTATTTTTAATATTGTCATAAGAGTCATTTCATGGAGTAAAAAAAATAACCCAAAATTACTTCTTTATCAAGGAATATTAGTTTTTGTGTAGGATTGTATATAAAGTTATTTGGTTAAAGATAAGGTTTTATGAAGGATTATATATAAGGTTATTTGGTTAAAGATAATTTTAAAAGATAAAGTATTTTGTTAATGAAAAATCTAAAAAATGTTTTAGAGAAAAGAAAATCACTCTCACTCTTATAAATTGAAACCATCAAAATTCAATTAAGCTTACAATGTTATCAATTGAGACCATCAAAATTCAATTAAACTTACAAATAATTCAATGTTATCAATGTTCTATCTAACAACTAAGCATATTAAAATTCAATTCTAACAAAAGACAATCAAAATTCAATTAAACTTACAAATAATTCAATGTTATCAATGTTCTATCTTACAACTAAGCATATTAAAATTCAATTCCACTTTGTTAGAGAAAAAACCTCTACAAGAGATTAATATCTTGTATTATGAATCTAAGCTATCTTCACTAAAACATTAAGTAATCTTAATAAGAATCTAATCAAAATTCAATTAAACTTACAAAGAATTCAATGTTATCAATGTTCCATGTAAAAGCTAACCATATTTAAATCCAATTCCACTTTGTTGGAGAAAAAAACTCTATAAGAGATTAACATCTTGTATTATGAATCTAATCTATCTTCACTAAGGAATTAAGTAATCTTAATAAAAATCTTACATATATCTTCAACAAATAGCTGCTGAGGCTTGAAATTTTTGAATTAATAAATTTTAAAGGTAACAGTCTAATTTAAAAAAAAATGTTTTATGAACTTGGTTGAGGTATTTATAAGATCTTATGCATTAGTGATTATTAAACACAAAATCACAAGATCCTATGCATTAGTGATTATTGGCATAAACAATGATCTTGACTAGTCAATGTAGATATAGACTAGTCAATGTAGATATAAACTAGTCAATATATAATATTATATTCTTTAAAATAAGAAATATAAAAAATCAATTACTTACACCTGAGAACCTACTTAGAATTAAATTAAATTTATATATATATATATATATATATATATATATATATATATATATATATATATTAATTCAAATCACCATGTAACCAAATGTTGATTTTACATTAAAAAAATCTATATATTATATTTTTTAAAATAAGAAATATAAAAAATCAATTACTTACACTTGAAAACCTGCTTAGAATTAAATTAAATTTATCTATTTTTATTTTTTTTTATAAATAATATTAATTTAAATCACCATGTAACCAAATGTTAATTTTACATTAAAAAAATCTAATAGAAACCCAAAAAAATAAAAACATTATTTACACCTACATTTCACAATGCCTTAATTGATAATGATATTGACGTTACCTAAATACAAGACTCAGCCACACCAACATCTTTTTTGCTCACCAAATGTCACGTCTGGTAATTTCTCACTGTGAAAGAAATTAATTTTCTGAACATTTTGAAACCCTGCAAAGAGAGAAAGGTGGATTTCTTTCCAGCTGTGTTCGATTATCTCCAATGTTGAGGACGAAGATACATATCATTCTTCGTGCTACACAGTCCACACCATCATATTTTTACAGTCCCATAAAATCCTTAAGGTTTTATAGTCAGATGAAGTTGAGTCGTCACATTCAACACCTCAACTCACAAATTCCAAAAAAATATTTCATCCCTCGATTTTTTAACATGGCCTTTAACGGATGATTAATTGTCTATATGCCTACCAGGGGAGCGCTGGCCATGGACCATGATGATTATAATTTACTTGTAATTTCAATCATTTTCACAAGTAAACAATTAAAAATATATTTAAAACAAATATTAAAATAATATTTTTTTAAATACATAACTTATGTTAAAAAATTCTTGAAAATAAGAGTGATTTCATTTCCAAACTATCCTCATTACTAATCGAAATCTAAAATTAAATTACCATAAAATTAAAATAAAACAAACATTCTTCAAAATGATATATCTCATCTCTTTATCTTTCGGATGAAATTCAATTTATAAAAAAGTGAAACCGTGTAACTTATACAAGTTATCAGTGAAATAGTAAACTAGGTATTTTCATGTGATCGCTAGCGACTGAGTTCCAAATTTTAACCAAAACTACAGATTTAGCAATTATGACGCATACACGTCTCTTGTCGGATCAGAGGAATGATGAGTATATCAAATGAAGTGACGTGGATTTAGTGAAACAACTTTACCACATGTCAAATTTGATATATAACTGGTTGGTCGACATTTAACACTTGGCAATGTAGAAGCATTGTTCTGCATGCATAACACCTAGCATCTTTGTTTCCGCCCTTTCCCAGGCACTTCCACCAGCAGGGAAGGAGTGATAAATTCATTTTTCCATGTTTTGTTCATGGGCCTGTGTTATCTGTACACCAGGCAGAAACAAACATACAAATAGATGATATAATTCAATGCAGAATTTCCTAACCTACATAAGGAGATTGTAGATGGATGTTTTGTTCATGGGACTGTGTTATCTACACACCAGGCAGAAACAAACATACAGATACAAATAGATGTTATAATTCAATGCATGATTTCCTAAGCTACATAATGATATTGAAGATGGGGAGATGAGAATGCAGGAATGGAACTTATTTAAAAACGGTCGAAAGAGAACATTCAAAACGGATTGTCACTGAACATTGTGACCCTCACTTTACTGATCTAAACCCTCAAAGCCCCAGATGACCTAAATCCACCAGCAAAAGCACTTACACAGCAAAATCGATACATAATCTGCTTAGAAAAGTCATAAATTCAAGATCTCACGGATAACAAAGAGAGTTACCATTTCCGCAGATTCTCAGAAGAAAACTCTGCGAAAAATCGATATATGAAAAAAAAATCAATACGACCTAGCCGAAGCACGTGGACGCTCAACAATGAGGGATGCAATGCAGAAGACTCTTATCAGGTAATAAAGAAATTGTTGTGTCTCTCACTGGATTTGATAATTGACAGTTGCCATTAAGTGTGACTGAATGAGACTTCTCAGCATATTCATCACCAACTAAAACAAATCGTTCTTTCTCAAGGTAATCACTCTTGGCTCGTTGTTCCATCAACTTATGAGAAACAACCTTTATGTATATCCGACATAGGCACCATATCCATCTTCTTCTGTACATGCCAATTTACATTCCATCAGTGTTTCTGCAGTGAGAGAGACCAAGTACTCTCCCACCCTAGTTGTAGAGCACCCTGCTTCTAAGAAAATATATACAATAGATAAATAAATTTATCGATGACTTTTAAATAGCTTCTAAGCAAATCGATACAAGAGATCAATGGATTTTAAATGGTATTGGTCGGTGCAAATTGGTATCGTTGATTTTTTCATTACACTCTTAGCGCTTAATAGATAATTATTCTCTTTGTGCTTAAGTGATATAGGTAAACATAAAGGCAGATGAGAGGAAAACAATAAGAAACCTACCTTGGGCGTCGACAAGATGAAATCTCACAACCCGTATTCGTTCATGATCCAATCCATCTTCTTCCTACGCGGACCTTTTCCTTTGTAAAAACTGAGTGTTTTCTTCAGACCGATGCAGTGAAGTAGCTTGTAGCGAACTGCTCTGTCTGAACCCGTGGCCTTCCAGTAACCTGACATCGTCTGTCTATTAGGACGAGGGCATGTCTTCTCACGATTTCTTGGAAAAAAGAAGAACGATCGTAACCCAAACCTGGAAGATTACGAATGCATGATATAATACTGAAAAAAATGCTTTTATAATTCAAATCAGGGAAAAACGAGAAAGTTGAGTGTACCTCGTAATTCCCAGGGAACATATCGATACAACTCCAACGTTGGTAGATTCTATCAATGTTCAGTGGGTAGCTGCCTTGAACCATTTTCTTCAAATAGAACTGTTATCGGGCAGTTTGTATTTTAGGTCACAGGCTATAGGATAGTGGACAAACTGGTTTAACAGGAACCTTCCCCACCCAATGTTAGCTCGATGGGGAGGTTCTTTCTGTTTATGGAGGTTAGCCCAGGGGAGACGTCCCCGGTAACCTGGGGTTTGAAAAGGCAATGGATACAAGGTCAAGTGCTAAGATTTTCACCAGTATCAGATAGTCCGGCTAATCAGCCAATAAAGAAGTGAAGTCCCTGTTGAAAACACCTGCCTTGAACAAAATAATAACAATACAATATTTGCAGGCCATAACTCAAAGGGTTAGTACTTCTTAACTATCTTATTTTATTTAATAAGCAATGTAATAGATAAGATGAAGTCAACTTTCTGCTAAATAGCCTATGCAAGATCACCAATTCATCAATATCTACAAAAATGACCAAGCCAACAGTATTTTCAATCAACAATTGTTTAATAAATGCTTGACGTCATCATTTAATTGCTCATTTATTAGTCAAAAAAGCTTGTTGCGTCAAGTATGACGTCACCCTAGGTTAGCAACGTTAGGGTTAGTTAGGGTTTCGAAAATTATTTTTTAGAAGATGGTATTGATCACCTAAAGCTCAACGCTGGAGATATTACCAGTGCCTTAGGGTAAATGGAGTCACAAGCAAGGGCAAAAAGTCTCGGGAGGATTTAAACTTAGAGACTGGAAGGTAGGGTTCTAAGGTGCTGCAATGGAAGGGCCCTAGAATCAAAACCCTAAGGGAAGGAGGCTCACTCTGGTGTTGCTTAAGCAAGGCCTCATGCTCCTTCCTCTTTCTCTAAATACACTTGGAGCATAAATTTAAGGGAAAAGGTGTTGCAAAGGCAAGGCCTTCAAACCCTAGGAGGTGAAACCCTAGGTGAAGTCCAACGAGGCCTAGGACGTCTCCTCTTTTCAACCTACAACTTCAACGCTAGCTCAGAAAAGGGGAGAAAAGTGTAGCAACGGCTAGGCTATAGCTTCCCTTTTCAATGGCTAAAACTATTTCTCAAACAAGGGACATATAGCAATGACCTACTTATGTGCTTGCTACCTAGGGTTTCAAGATTCGGCAATATAATAGAAAAATGTAAGAAATTAATCCTACAACCATTCACTTAAGAAGTTTTGCATGAAAAATTCACTTACATGACATGAAGAAAGCATAATCAAACCCTAGCTGTAAACCTTCCTTGAGAGAAATGCCATATATGCCAAGAGAAATCCTCCAAGAAAAGTTGTGCCTCACTTTAAAACACCAAAAGCACCAAACTAGGGCGCAAAAGATAGTATCTCACAAGAGAGCGAGTTTTGTTATGTTCAAATGAGGGAAAAACATCCTCAATATATATCAATCCATGACCTATAAATTAAAAAATAGGTCATTAAAACAGCTCACAAGGCTGACTACAAAAGTTATGTTGTTTTTATATTAACTGCTAGATAAATGACATAAAATGAGCAAAAGGTGGGATGTCTAGCCCTTCTGAGGGAGACGTTGGCGCTTTTTGGGCATATCCAGCATCCAGAAGTCAAGCGTTAGCCATTTTAGGGCTCCTCCAAGCTGCCACACGTGCCAATAATCTCATCACACTGCCACACGCTCAAGAAGATGTGTGAATCTCCTGGGTGACGTCTTGTCCATCAAGAGGAAAACGTTCCATCTGAAGTGGGTGAATCCCCCTAGGCTGGGCTCTCCCAAAGTGTCCTGGGTGGAACGTTCTTCTTTCTTCATGTGCAAAGACTCATCATAACACTGTCATGTCTCTGCCATCCCAGCAACCATCTGATGGGCTCTTCAGCCCCATGGAGTTCCGAGCTAATCATCTCCCCATGTGTACCAGTCCACTGGTACCTGTCCATCGGGCATGGTCCTGCACATTAAAAACTTCATCTTCCATGGGCTCATTAGTCCTCGGGATTCATAGCAATGTGAATCTAATTTCATCATTAAATTCATAAAATACATGCACAAGACACCTAGCATATCCTCTAACAACTCAAAGACATTACACTGATCTACTATACAAAATTGAAGAAATAGACAGAATAACCTATTGGGCCAGCATCCATAAAAAGAATAAAGTTTCCAAAGAAGATTATTCAAGCCATGTAACATGAAGTGATATGGTCTAAGGATGTCTAGTCATAATGAAGACCAAGGGTAGGTATTGTCCATGGTGCCTTTGTAGGAGGAAAGTTGTACCTATCACACATGGAGTTTTTTCCAAGCCCCTTTATTGTCTTCATTCTTTTCTTAATTATTACTTTTTTTTTTCTTTTTTACTTCAAGGTCTGACGAGAGGACACTGCCTTGGCATGGTGACGAGAGCTGGCAATGTTACCCACCAGTATTTTCGCAGAAATGATAAGGCTGGCTCGTGATGAGACCCCCTTTCCCTTGGTCATGCAACCAAGGGTCATTGCCCTGCCATGGTGACCAGATAATCGAAACGTCATACTGCTAGATACCTATGAACATAATGGGTCGTCTCGTGATGAGACCTCCCATCCTCTTGGCTATGTCTTGTTTTATTATTTTTCTTCGGGTCCCTTTTGTTTCTTATCGAGAGGCCTTTTATTGCCTTCTCGGTGATCCCTGGGCGAAGCATCTCTAGGTTTTATTTCGTATGGCTTTCATCTTTTACCAGCTAATTTTACCTCCTCGGCCCTTAGCCCCTTCTTCCCACAGGACAAAGTGTAACTCCTCAAATAGGTCTTTCTAATGCCCGGACTAGGGGAATGGGATGGATGTATGGGAGATAAGATGTAAAATGGTAAATGGTGGGAGCGGACGATGGCTCTTCAAATCCCCCCTCGTGGCTAACCAAAACCCACGGATACAAGCTTACTAGGGCACCCCGTTAATCCCCCCAGCAATGGTCAAGTGGGTTAGTGTAAGATCCAAGAAATTGTCAGAAATGTAAGGAACCTGATGCATATATCTGAAAGTTATAACGATCAAACATGACACATACCATGATACCTGGACCAATTACCTCATGGAGCAAGAGTCTTTTCTGATGCAATTCCAAGCCAATGGTGATGGATGTTGCTACTGCTGACAGGACAAATCTGGCGAAGAAGAAGAAAGATGGGCCCTTCAGGGCCATGCTCAGGTCAATCATGCTCTCGGTACTCCATGTCTAGGAATTGTGGGCCTCGAGACATGATCTCCTAGTTATCCCTAGAAAACGGGGATAACATCTCGCTCCAACTCCGGGACATGTGCTCACTGTAGAGCGCATGAGAAAGTCAATATCTCTGGCATAAACCTACAGACATGCTCACACTCGACAAGATGCATCAGCAACAAAGGTGGGGTGGTATTTCCACCTCGCAAAATATAACATGTATACATATGAAGTAAAACAATCAAATGCATATGAGGAAACAAACATGAAATGCAGATGGTATAATACACGGAAAATGCCTACCTATTCATTCTTACATGTATCCTCATGTCCCACCACCTTGGTGGGGATTGAGGAGGCGTCCACTGATAGGTAATGGGCACCTTCTTTTTTCTAAGGTGGACAAGTAGTACGATTTATCCACTAATTCAATCCCGACCTTGAAAGGTCTGAGCCATGATTGTGTACTTCCTTTTACATTAGTCGTCTCTCCTTTCTGAGTATCCCACATCCATACCAACTCCCCCTCCTTATATTTTTGGATCTTGTGTTTGGTTGTTCCTTGAACAACCCTGGTGTACTGTACTGATGGAGGTGGGTGGGCTTCTGGTGTAAAGACTTCCTCTTGGGACGAATGGATCTGTACGTCTTCTTCATTCTTTTTTCTTTTTAGTATCTTCACCGTCCCTACCTCTTTGTTCTGAAACTAATCTAGGAGTTGTTGATATTCCTCTTTCTTGGGCCACTCAATCTGGTCAAAGTCTTCTTCTGTAGAAAATGGCATATCCTCTCGAGAATATTCTTGAAGAGTTTGTATCACATCTTTCTGCGCTTCATTTATAGAAGGAATGACATCTTGTACATGGTTTCCAGTTATTGGCACATTGAGTAAACGTCGAGTTGTTCCATCTTTCAAAGGCAACCGCAAAAAGGTGAGATTCATCTCAAGGGACTCGCCTATCATCGCACCAAACTTCCTAGACAACAGAATTCCCCACACATCTGGGACATCGACAACTATAATATCTATGTGAACGGTCTTCTCGGGGAATTCTTTCAACTTCACTTCGACATTTTGAACAACACCATGTGTGGGTATTGCTTTGGATTCAAATCCATACACATTTCTATAAGGCCTGGTTACCTTCAGGCCCATCTGCTGCATGAATTTAAGAGACATCATGCTTGCACCAACACCTGTATCCAGCATGCGATTGTTGAGGTATTTGTTGTTCATCATAAGAGTCATGAAGAAAGGTGGATTTTCACCATACTCGATCCTGAAATGGTCAACTTGCAGCATAATCGAGGGGTCCATAGGCTCAGTCGTTCCCAAAAAGAAGTTATTGAAGCATTCTTTAATAGAAGGGATCTTAATTGCTTCTTTTAAAGGAACATTCACATGCATCTTCGACAAAGCTCCTTCAAAGTCAAAATCAAGGGTAATCTTATCAGCTTTGGATGTTTTGGGAGGAAGAACCTTAGGATATTTTGGCTGATCAGTTGTAGGTTGCTTCGGGTTCTTTCTCCGGTATACTTGGACTTATTTCTTTTTAATCTTTTCTCGTGACTCCTCGTCCAAGTTGTTAATTATTGCTAGTCTTGCTTCTCTAGATGCTTCCTTTAGGGCTTGTTGATGTTCTATATCATTGATCTTTATCCGAGGGAAACTTGAAAAGCAGTCAAGATTGTTGACTTGTTGTTGGCTGGAATTATAAGGACACTCATTCTCCCAATGTGCTTCACTACATTCCAGACACCAAGTATTTTCATCAACTACATTCGTAGGGGCCAAAATATTTGGGGCTTCATTTTCATTATTCAACTTGTAAGTTTGGTTCCCCTTCTGGAATGGCCCTTTGAATGGAGGTCTAGGTGCCTCGGTCTGGGACTTTTCAAGTCTCACGATCTGGTTCATCATTTCTTCTTGATTTTTCATGATGTTATCCACTGAATCTTGTAGCTTACTGATACTGGTGTAGAGATCCGAAGTAGGCTCAACATTGTGTACCACTTTCTACTTGGTGCCTATTTTCCCCCTAGGGTTTGTAAAGGGCTCAATCTTGGATGAAAGGAGATTTCCTTCAATCTTCGTTGCAAGATCTTGGGCCTCTTTAATGTACTGAGGGTCTTTGTCTCTAAGAAGATACCCTAATTGGCCACTGAAATATCTAGTATAAATGTGAACAAGATAATCATCTTTCAGATGGTGTCTTGGGCGAATTCGTTGTAGTAATGCTTCAAACCTGGTATGAAATTCCCGAATGGATTCATTCTCATCCCTGGAAAGGTTATTTAGTTGGGTGAGCAACATGTTTGGGTCTTCTTTGATACTCCACCTTCTGAGGAAGATTTGCTCAAGTCTATCCATGGTTTCGATGATTCGATCAGGCAGGCGAAGATACCAACGTCTTGCAGCATCATAGAGGGTAGCAGAGAATAACTTCATGACCAATTCCTCAACATCATCATTAATGGGGTGAAGTTGAAAAAATGCCCAGAAGTTACTCATGTGCTCTTCGACACTAATAGCATCAGTGCCGGTAAACTTAGGCAACCACTTCTCATATTTGGGTGACATTTGCCTAGGGTATCCAGCTATGGCTGACATGTCTAATGGCTTGAACAAAGTAGATGACCATTGTCTCTGATTGTTGACTGGGTTTGTAATACTGGTCTGAGAAGTAGACATGTTTAAAGGAAGTCTCTTTCCAAAAAGTGACTTGACAACAGGTGAATTTGCAGGAGGCTTCCTTCTGAAAGATAAAGGAGGATTATTGAATCTCCTTTTGGTTTGTGGAGTTGCGAGATAGTTTTCCTGAAACTATCAAAGAATAGGGGAAAAATTATTAGTGGAGTTGCAAGTTAAGCTTTTAAGAGAAAATTCTTTGAGGCAAGTCTTACCAAATGATTTGTCATTGAGGATTGACTCAGTGTTCCCCAACAACGGTGCCAAAATGTTGTCTCATAGTTTGTATTTTAGGACACATGCTATAGGATAGTGGACAAACTGGTGTAACAGGAACCTTCCCCACCCAACGTCACCTCGATGGGGAGGTTCTTTCTGTTTAGGGAGGTTATCCCAGGGGAGACATCCCTAGTAACCTGGGGTTTGAAGAGGCAATGGATACAAGGTCAAGTGTTGAGATTTTCCTCTTCACACGTTACCACCAGTATTAGATAGTCCGGCTAATCAGCCAATAAAGAAGTAAAGTCCCTGTTGAAAATACCTGTCTGGAACAAGATAATAACAATACAATATTTGCAGGCTATAACTCAAAGGGTTAGTACTTCTTAACTATCTGATTTTATTTAATAAGAAATGTAATAGATAAGATGAAGTCAACGTTCTGCTAAATAGCCTATGCAAGATCACCAATTCATTATAATCTACAAAAATGACCAAGCCAACAGTATTTTCAATCAACAATTGTTCAATAAATGCTTGGCGTCCTCATTTAATTTCTCATTTATTAGTCAAAAAAGCTTGTTGCATCAAGTATGACGTCAACCTAGGTTAGATGCGTTAGGGTTAGTTAGGGTTTCAAAAATCAATTTTTAGATGGTATTGATCACCTAAAGCTCAACGTTGGAGATATTACCAGTGCCTTAGGGTAAATGGAGTCACAAGCAAGGGAAAAAAGTCTCGGGAGGATTTAAACTTAGAGACTGGAAGGTAGGGTTCTAAGGTGTTGTAATGGTAGGGCCCTAGAATCAAAACCCTAGGGGAAGGAGGCTCACTCTCGTGTTGCTTAAGCAAGGCCTCGTGCTCCTTCTTCCTTCTCTAAATACACTTGGAAAAACGGCTAGCTTCAAAGCATAAATTTAAGGGAGAAGGTGTTGCAAAGGAAAGGCCTTCAAACCCTAGGAGGTGAAACCCTAGGTGTAGTCCAACTAGGCCTAGGACGTCTCCTCTTTTCAACCTACAACTTCAACGCTAGCTCAGAACAGGGGAGAAAAGTGTAGCAACTACTAGGCTATATCTTCCTTTTTCAATGGCTAAAACTATTGCTCAAATAAGGGGACATATAGCAATGACCTACTTGTGTGCTTGCTACCTAGGGTTTCAAGATTCAACAACATAATAGCAAAATGTAAGAAATTAAGCCTACAACCATTCACTTAAGAAGTTTCGCATGAAAAAATCACTTACCTCACATGAAGAAAGCATAATCAAACTCTAGTTGTAAACCTTCCTTGAGAGAAATACCATATATGCCAAGAGAAATCCTCCAAGAAGAGTTGTGCCTCACTTTAAAACACCAAAATCACCAAACTATGGCGCAAAAGATAGTATCTCACAAGAGAGTGAGTTTTTTTATGTTCAAATGAGGTAAAAACATCCTTAATATATATCAATCCATGACCTTTATATTACAAAATAGGTCATTAAAATAGCCGACAAGGCTGACTAAAAAATTTATGTTGGTTTTACATTAACTGCTAGATAAATGACATAAAATGAGAAAAAGGTGGGACGTCTAACCCTTCTGAGGAAGACGTTGGCCCTTTTTGCGCATATCCAGCATCGAGAAGTCAGGTGTTAGCCCTTTTAGGGATCCTCCAAGTTACCACACATGCCAATAATCTCATCACATTGCCACATGCTTAAGAAGACGTCTGAATCTCTTGGGTGACGTCTTGTCCATCAAGAGGAAAACGTTCCATCTGAAGTGGGTGAATCCCCCTAGGTCGGGCTCTGCCAAAGTGTCCTGGGTGGAACGTCCTTCTTTCTTCATCTACAAATACTCATCATAACATTGTCTTGTCTCTGCCATCCCAGCAACCATCTGATGGGCTCTTTAGCCCCATGGAGGTCTGAGCTAATCATCTCCCCATGTGTACTGGTCCACTGGTACCTGTCCATCGGGCATGGTCCTGCACATTAAAAACTTCGCCCTCCATGGGCTCATTAGTCCTCGGGATCATAGCAATGTGAATCATATTTCATCATTAAATTCATCAAATACATGCACAAGACACCTAGCATATCCTCTAACATCTCAAATACATTACACTCATCTATTATACAAAATTGAAGAAATAGACAAAATAACCTATTGGGCCAGTATCCATAAGAACAAGAAAGTTTCCAAAGAATATTATTCAAGCCATGTAACATGAAGTGATATGGTCTGAGGATGTCTAGTCATAATGAAGACCAGGGGTAGGTATTGTCCATGGTGCCTTTGTAGGAGGCGAGTTGTACATGTCATAGATGCAGTTTTTTCCAAGTTCCTTTATTGCCTTCATTCTTTTCTTAATTATTACTTTTTTTTTTCTTTTTTACTTCAAGGTCTGACCAGAGGACACTACCTTGGCATGGTGACCAAAGCTGATAGTGTTACCCACTAGTATTTTCATAGAAATGATAAGGCTGGCTCGTGATGAGGCCCCCTTTCCCTTGGTCATGCAACCAAGGGTCATTTCCCTGGCATGGTGACCAGATAATGGAAACGTCATACTGCTAGATACCTATGAACATAATGGGCCGGCTCGTGATGAGACCTCCCATCCTCTTGGTTAGGTCTTGTTTTATTATTTTTCTTCGGGTCCCTTTTGTTTCTTATCGAGAGGCCCTTTATTGCCTTCTCGGTGATCCCTGGGTGAAGCATCTCTAGGTTTTATTTCCTATGGATTTTATCTTTTACCAGCTACTTTTACCTCCTGGGCCTTTAGGCCCTTCTTCCCACAAAACAAAGTGTAACCCCTCAAATAGGTCCTTCTAATGCCTGGACTAGGGGAATGGGATGGATGTATGGGAGATAAGATGTAAAATGGTAAATGGTGGGAGCGGACGATGGCTCTTCAAATCCCCCCTGGTGGCTAACCAAAACCCACGGATACAAGCTTACTAGGGCACCCCGTTAATCCCCCCAACAATGGTCAAGTGGGTTAGTGTAAGATCCAAGCAGTTGTCAGAAATGTAAGGAACCTGATGCATATATCTGAAAGTTATAACGATCAAACATGACACATACCATGATACTTGGACCAATTACCTCATGGAGAAAATGTATTTTCTTATGCAAGTCCAAGTCGATGGTGATGGATGCTGCAACTGCTGACAGGACAAATCTGGCGAATAAGAAGAAAGATGGGCCCTTCAGGGCCATGCTCAGGTCAATCCTACTCTCGGTACTCCATGTCTAGGCCATGTGGGCCTCGAGACATGATCTCCTAGTTATCCCTAGAAAATGGGGATAACATCTGGCTCCAACTCGGGGACATGTGCTCACCATAGAGCGCATGAGAACCTCAACCTCTCTGGCATAAACCTGCAGAACTGCTCACACTCGACAAGATGCATCAGCAACAAAGGTGGGGTGGTATTGCCACCCCACAAAATATAACATGTATACATATGAAGTAAAACAATCAAATGCATATGAGTTAACAAACATGAAATGCAGATGGTATAATACACGGAAAATGCCTACCTATTCATTCTTACCTATACCGTCATGTCCCACCACCTTGGTGGGGCTTGAGGAGGCGTCCACTGATAGGTAATGGGTGCCTTCTTTTTTCTAAGGTGGACAAGTAGTACGAGTTATCCATTGACTCCATCCCAACCTTGAAAGGTCCAAGCCATGATTGTGTACTTCCTTTTACATTAGTTAGCTCTCCTTTTTGAGTATCCCACATCCATACCAACTCCCCCTCCTTATATTTTTGGATCTTGTGTTTGGTTGTTCCTTGAAAAACCCTGGTGTACTGTACTGACGGAGGTGGGTGGGCTTCTGGTGTAAAGACTTCCTGTTGGGACGGATGGATTTGTACATCTTCTTAATTCTTTTGTCTTTTTAGTATCTTCACCGTCCCTACCTCTTTGTTCTGAAACTGATCTAGGAGTTGTTGATATTCCTCTTTCTTGGGCCACTCAATCTGGTCAAAGTCTTCTTCTATAGCAAATGGCATATCCTCTGGAGAATATTCTTGAAGAGTTTGTATCACATCTTTCTACACTTCATTTACAAAAGGAACGACATCTTGTACATGGTTTCCAGTTATTGGCACATTGAGTAAACGTCGAGTTGTTCCATATTTCAAAGGCAACCGCAAAAAGGTGAGATTCATCTCAAGGGACTCACCTATCATCGCACCAAACTTCCTAGAAAACATCATTCCCCACACATCCGAGACATCGACAACTATAATATATATGTGAACAGTCTTCTCGGGGAATTCTTTCAACTGCACTTTGACATTTTCAACAACACCATGTGTGGGTATTGCTTTGGATTCAAATCCACACACATTTCTCTAAGGCCTAGTTACCTTTAGGCCCATCTGCTGCATGACTTTAAGAGACATCATGTTTGCACCAACACCTATATCCAGCATGCAATTGTTGAGGTATTTGTTGTTCATCATAAGAGTCATGAAGAAAGGTGGATTTTCACCATACTGGATCCTGAAATGGTAAACTTGCAGCATAATCGGGAGGTCCATAGGCTCAACCGTTCCCGAAAAGAAGTTATTGAAGAATTATTTAATAGAAGGGATCTTAATTGCTTCTTTTAAAGGAACATTCACATGCATCTTCGACAAAGCTCCTTCAAAGTCAAAATCAAGGGTAAACTTATCATCTTTGGATGTTTTGGGAGGAAGAACCTCACGAGATTTTGGTTGATCAGTTGTAGGTTGCTTCGGGTTCTTTCTTCGGTATACTTGGACTTCTTGCTTTTTAAGATTTTCTCGTGACTCCTGGTCCAAGTTGTTAATTATTGCTAGTCCTGCTGCTCTAGTTGCTTCCTTTAGGGCTTATTGATGTTCTATATCAGTGATGTTTATCTGAGGGAAACTTGAAAAGAAGTCAAGATTGTTGACTTGTTGCTGGCTGGCGTTATAAGGACACTCATTCTCCCAATGTGCTTCACTACATTCCAGACACCAAGGATTTTCATCAACTACATTCGTAGGGGCCAAAGTATCTGGGACTTCATTTTCATTCTTCATCTTGTAAGTTTGGTTCCCCTTATGGAATGGCCCTTTGAATGGATATCTAGGTGCCTGGGTCTGGGACTTTTCAAGTCTCACGATCTGGTTCATCATTTCTTCTTGATTTTTCATGATGCTATCCACTGAATCTTGTAGCTTACTGATACTAGTGCAGAGATCCGAAGTAGGCTCAACATTGTGTACCACTTTCTGCTTGGTGTCTATTTCCCCCCTAGGGTTGACAAAGGGCTCAATCTTGGATGAAAGGAGATTTCCTTCAATCTTCGTTGCAAGCTCCTGGGCTTCTTGAATGGACTGAGGGTATTTGTCTCTAATAAGATACCCTAATTGGCCACTGAAAGATCTAGTATAAATGTGAACAAGATAATCATCTTTCAGATGGTGGCTTGGGGGAATTCGTTGGAGTAATGCTTCGAACCTGGTATGAAAATCCCGAATCGATTCATTCTCATGCTTGGAAAGGTTATTTATTCGGGTGAGAAACATGTTCGGGTCTTATTTGATACTCCACCTTCTGAGGAATATTTGCTCAAGTCTATCCATGGTTTTGATGCTTCCATCAGGCAGGCCAAGATACCAACATCTTGCAGCATCATAGAGGGTAGTAGAGAATAAATTCATGACCAAGTCCTCAGCATCATCACTAATGGGGTGAAGTTGAAAAAATGCCCAGAACATACTCATGTGCTCTTCGGCACTAATAGCATCAATGCCGGTAAACTTAGGCAACCACTTCTCATATTTGGGTGACATTTGCCTAGGGTAGCCAACTATGGCTGACATGTCTAATGGCTTGAACAAAGTAGATGACCATTGTCTCTCATTGTTGATTGGGTTTGTAGTACTGGTCTGAGAAGTAGACATGTTTAATGGAAGTCTCTTTCCAAAAAGTGACGTGACAACAGGTGAATTTGTAGGAGGCTTCCTTCTGAAAGCTAAAGGAGGATTATTCAATATCCTTTTGGTTTGTGGAGTTGCCAGATAGTTTTCCTGAAACTATCAAAGAATAGGGGAAAAAGTCTTAGTGGAGTCGCGAGGTAAGCTTGTAAGAGAAAATTCTTTTTGGCAAGGCTTACCAAAGGATTTGTCGTTGAGGAATGACTCAGTGTTCCCCGGCAACGACGCCAAAATGTTGTCGCACAATTTGTATTTTAGGTCATAGGCTATAGGATAGTGGACAAACTGGTGTAACAGGAACCTTCCCCACCCAATGTCACCTCGATGGGGAGGTTATTTCTGTTTAGGGAGGTTATCCCAGGGGAGACGTCCCCAGTAACTTGGGGTTTGAAGAGGCAATGGATACAAGGTCAAGTGTTGAGATTTTCCTCTTCGTAGGTTACCACCAGTATCAAATAGTTCGGCTAATCAGCCAATAAAGAAGTGAAGTCCCTGTTGAAAATACCTGCCTAGAACAAGCTAGTAACAATACAATATTTGCAGGCTATAAATCAAAGGGTTAGTACTTCTTAACTATCTGATTTTATTTAATAAGCAATGTAATAGATAATATGAAGTCAACCTTCTGCTAAATAGCCTATGCAAGATCACCAATTCATCAATATCTACAAAAATGACCAAGCCAACAGTAATTTCAATCAACAATTGTTCAATAAATGCTTGATGTCATCATTTATTGCTCATTTATTAGTCAAAAAAGCTTGCTGCGTCAAGTATGACATCACCCTAGGTTAGCAGCGTTAGGGTTAGTTAGGGTTTCGAAAATTAATTTTTAGAAGATGGTATTGATCACCTAAAGCTAAACGTTGGAGATATTACCAGTGCCTTAGGGTAAATGGAGTCACAAGCAAGGGCAAAAAGTCTCGGGAGGATTTAAACTTAGAGACTGGAAGGTAGGGTTCTAAGGTGTTGTAATGGCAGGGCCCTAGAAGCAAAACCCTAGGGGAAGGAGGCTCACTCTGGTGTTGTTTAAGCAAGGCCTCGTGCTCCTTCCTCCTTCTCTAAATACACTTGGCAAAACAGCTAGCTTCAAAGCATAAATTTAGGGGAGAAGGTGTTGCAAAGGCAAGGCCTTCAAAACCTAGGAGGTGAAACCCTAGGTGTACTCCAAATAGGCCTAGGACGTCTCCTCTTTTCAACCTACAACTTCAACGCTAGCTCAGAAAAGGGAAGAAAAGTGTAGGAACAGCTAGGCTATATCTTCCTTTTTCAATGGCTAAAACTATTTCTCAAATAAGGGGACATATAGCAATGACCTAGGGTGAAATCATGAAGGTGGGTTACACTTTTGCTTGTTTTATGACAAAAAAAACTGTATTTTCACAAGTTATTCAACTTCCGACATATAAAAGTATTTTTTTTATTTAGAATTTCACTTTACAGTAAAAACAAAACTT
>ML776923.1:1620634-1667209 GCA_009831015.1 Picea engelmannii
GGCCGAAAAGTATTTCGGCCGAAATATTCTTACCGCGGGAAAATAATTCATTCAAAAAACATTGTACACGAATTTTGACGGCACCGTTAAATTTGACGTGAAAATTTTCGGCCGAATAATATTTCGGCCAAAAGTAATATTTGATCGGCCGAAAAATTGCCGCTAGAAATTTTGGAGACCCGATTGTCACGAAAGTGTTACCCAGCTTCATGATTTTACCCCCTACTTGTGTGTTTGCTACCTAGGGTTTCAAGATTCAGCAATATAATAGCAAAATGTAAGAAATTAAGCCTAAAACCATTCACTTAAGAAGTTTTGCATGAAAAATTCACTTACATGACATGAAGAAAGCATAATCAAACCCTAGTTGTAAACCTTCCTTGAGAGAAATACCATATATGCCAAGAGAAATCCTCCAAGAAGAGTTGTGCCTCACTTTAAAACACCAAAAGAACCAAACTAGGGCGCAAAAGATAGTATCTCACAAGAGAGTGAGTTCTGTTATGTTCAAATGAGGGAAAAACATCCTCAATATATATCAATCCATGACCTTTAAATTACAAAATAGGTTATTAAAATAGCCGACAAGGCTGACTAAAAAATTTATGTTGTTTTTACATTAACTGCTAGATAAATGAAATAAAACGAGAAAAAGGTGGGACGTCTAACCCTTCTTAGGGAGACGTTGGCCCTTTTTGGGCATATCGAGCATCCAGAAGTCAGGCGTTATCCCTTTTAGGGATCCTCCAAGCTGCCACACGTGCCAATAATCTCATCACACTAACACACGCTCAAGAAGACATCTGAATCTCCTGGGTGACGTCTTTTCCATCAAGAGGAAAACGTTCCATCTGAAGTGGGTGAATCCCCCTAGGTCGGGCTCTGCCAAAGTGTCCTAGGTGGAACGTCCTTCTTTCTTCATGTGCAAATACTCATCATAACATTGTCCTGTCTCTGCCATCCCAGCAACCATCTAATGGGCTCTTCAGCCCCATGGAGGTCCGAGCTAATCATCTCCCCATGTGTATCGATCCACTGGTACGTGTCCATGAGGCATGGTCTTTCACATTAAAAACTTCGCCCTCCATGGGCTCATCAGTCCTCGGGATCATAGCAATGTGAATCATATTTCATCATTAAATTCATCAAATACATGCACAAGACACCTAGCATATCCTCTAACAACTCAAAGACATTACACTGATCTACTATACAAAATTGAAGAAATAGACAAAATAACCTATTGGGCCAGTATCCATAAGAAGAAGAAAGTTTCCAAAGAAGATTACTTAAACCATGTAACATGAAGTGATATGGTTTGAGGATGTCCAGTCATAATGAAGACCAGGGGTAGGTATTGTTCGTGGTGCCTTTGTAGGAGGCGAGTTGTACCTGTCACAGATGCAGTTTTTTCCAAGCCCCTTTATTGCCTTCATTCTTTTCTTAATTATTACTTTTTTTTTTCTTTTTTACTTCAAGGTCTGACCAGAGGACATTGCCTTGGCATGGTGACCAGAGCTGACAATGTTACCCACTAGTATTTTCGCATAAATGATAAGGATGGCTCGTGATGAGACCCCCTTTCCCTTGGTCATGCAACCAAGGGTCATTGCCCTGGCGTGGTGACCAGATAATGGCAACGTCATACTACTAGATATCTATGAACATAATGGGCCGGCTCGTGATGAGACCTCCCATCCTCTTGGTTAGGTCTTGTTTTATTATTTTTCTTCGGGTCCCTTTTGTTTCTTATCGAGAGGCCCTTTATTTCCTTCTCAGGGATCCCTGGGTGAAGCATCTCTAGGTTTTATTTCCTATGGCTTTTATCTTTTACCAGCTACTTTTACCTCCTGGGCCTTTAGCCCCTTTTTCCCACAGGACAAAGTGTAACCCCTCAAATAGGTCCTTCTAATGCCTAGACTAGGGGAATGGGATGGATGTATGGGAGATAAGATGTAAAATGGTAAATGGTGGGAGCGGACGATGGCTCCTCAAATCCCCCCTCGTAACTAACCAAAACCCATGGATACAAGCTTACTAGGGCACCCCGTTAATCCCCCCAACAATGGTCAAGTGGGTTAGTGTAAGATCCAAGCAGTTGTCAGAAATGTAAGGAACCTGATGCATATATCTGAAAGTTATAACGATCAAACATGACACATACCATGATACCTGGACCAATTACCTCATGGAGCAAGAGTCTTTTTTGATGCAAGTCCAAACCAATGGTGATGGATGCTGCTGCTACTACTGACACGAAAAATTTGGCGAAGAAGAAGAAGGATGGGCCCTCCAAGGCCATGCTGAGGTCAATCCTGCTCTCGGTACTCCATGTCTAGGACCTGTGGGCCTTGAGACATGATCTCCTAGTTATCCCTAGAAAAAGGGGATAACAAGAACTCCAACAACTCCTCTTCTATGGGATAGAATATGAAACTCGGAAGGTTCATTAACTCCATCCACCTCTATAGTACTATAGATCTGCAAATAGATACCTATAAGAGGGGTTGTCTTAGGTAAGAACAGATTATATAGATTATTCGACAAAGACATCCAACAGTATTACCAACAACATAGGAGGAAGTTATGAATCACCTATGTTTGTTGCAGAATCGTTGGCTACAATGGTGCTTTGTTGATACCCGAGTACAGGTTACACATCAAGCATAGATTGCTTCCTCCTTATAAGGGAATAAGGCCGCATACAAATTAGTTTTCTCTTCCATTGAGGCTGGTGTAGTGATGGACATTGGATCGACTATGTTTGAGGCACTGTATTTTCTACATCATGAAAATTTACCCATTGCAGCGTTTGAGCTCCATAAGGCTTGTTGGAATCTCAACAAGGTGTCCAACTCCAGCTCAGTACTTGGCTTTCTCTAGCCTCACCAAGGTGTCGAGGTCCCATCTCACCAAGCATGTCGAGCAAGGCTTGTTGGAGTCTCAACAAGGTGTCCAACTCCTAGCTCAGTACTTGGCTTTCTCTAGCCTCACCAAGGTGTCCACGTCCCATCTCGCCAAGCATGTCGAGCTCCGAGCACAATACGTGTAAGTTTTAACAATTTTTTAAATTTTATATTTAAAAATTAATTTTTCACTTCAAAACTAAAAAATAATTTCTTGCATAAGAGGGGAAATTAAGTCTCATCCAATAATATCAACCAATCAAAAATTTAAAAATATAATTCTTAAAAATTAAAAAAAAAATTAATTCAAAAAAAAAATAAATTAATTAATTTAAAAATAAAAAAATTAATAAAGAATATTAAGAAACATTTACAAAATTTAATAAAAATATTACAAAACACACCAATTAATTCACATGCACCTATTAATAAGCGATCAACCATTGTTGACCTCTAGGCGAAAGCTAGAGTCCCTGCCTTGGCCTCGGGCAGGGACTAATAAAGACATTAAGCAATCTGGCATGTAGGAATCATAAGTTTGAGGCATTTAGGATTATGTTAGGTGTGGTAAATAACAAGCTTTTATATGAAAAGGAGATAATATAAAAATTATAATTTCCATAAGATGGTTGATCGTGGCAGACTTGTGCGAGACGACAGCGTCGTCATAGTTTGCCGCAGTCATGGCAATAGTAAGAGGCCGAGTCTGCATTATGACAGGCCTCGGCATAACAGTAAATCTTTTAGCTGCATAACAGTAATTTAGATATTATAAACTGGCATAGCCATAATTATGTGGCTGATGAACGCAGAAAGATATAATAATTAATTTATAAACTTTAGCATAAATTTTAGTTAAGTTAGTAAATGAAATATGTTATGGATCTTTATTGTGGTTATGCTAGTATAACTCTAACTCTATTCCCACCAATTTATTGATAAATAGTCTTGCCAGAATATCAAACTGCTTGCCAATATAGCTTCTTCTTATGGTAGATATGGCAAAAGTGACCGAAATGTAAAAATTAATAGTGAAATAAATTTCTAATCTCAAGTAAGTTTGATAATCACTTAAACTAATGATCACACAATAAAAATAAAATAAAAAATTAGACTCTTCATAATAATTATTAAAGTTTTAATTATTTAAAATTTTTATTAGTTATTCATTGGGTGACTTGTCCTGCAATATTCAATGAGCCTAAGAATGGTTTACCTTCACCAATTAAAACTTATAGGCATACTTAAGCTACAATTAATGTATACCAATTACATGCAATGTGACCTTATGTTAAAACCATCCATTCAAATTTTATCATTGTAAGATGGATTGGAAATTTTTAAAATTCTGATCGTCCATTCAAATTTTATCATTGTAAGATGGATTGGAAATTTTTAAAATTCTGATCGCTGGTACTTTCAGATAGCCTCCCCGATGATGATAATGGTGATGGAGTCGTCGTCGTCATCATCGGTGGGGATGATGAATCCTGTTAATAACGATTGCCATGCAAGCAAGCGTCGAATCGTTGTCTTTGCTATGGGGAGTTAATGGGGGTAAGGCCTTGGAGAGCTCCAAGGGGGCGAGGCTCCAGGCACGAGCAAGAAATTCCATGGGTTCTTTCGGAATTTCTGGAGCTACACTTACACATGCTAATTTCTCCTCCTCGTGGATGATGTTATCGTCCACCAGGATTCGGGAGTGCATGCATCCATATAAAACTGAAAACATAAAATCGTAATCGTCCTTGCCCACCACACTGTTATGGAGAGCCCGCAGCAATGGCCTTTTCCACCACATGGTTATAGTTTTTCACTTTTGGTTATCCAAAATGAAACGCACGAGAGTCAGAAAATGAAACGCTCAGGTAATTCAAAGGTTAATCATTTAAAATGACAATCATATAGTGTTATAGTAACTTTTTAATATGATTAGGTAAATGTTAAAAAGTAAACAGGTTAAAGGATGCATTTAAAAATATAAGGAAGGAAGTTATGAAAAGTAAATCACATTCATTGATTTGGGAGGACGACTAAGAATATGCCAACATCTTCAATTGTTAGTCATCAGATTAGAATTTTAGATTAAAAAGTGATTAATTGTGCCCATTACCAATAGATATACACCTTTATTTGTGTATTTATTTTGATTTACAGACACATTGCAACAATACAAAAATTTTCTACTTTCAACATAATGTTTGTGAATCTTCTTCCGAAAATTTGAATTGCAAATGGAACGATCGACAAAAATGTTTTCTTTGTGTAGTATGAAAAGCTGTTAGCGGAGGTCAGGTTATCAATTCTGCAAATATTCTTTATTTAAAATTATTTTTTTCCAGAAGTTCCAAGGCAGTAAATTTGATTTTCAGCACAGTTATATGAATCCAAGCACAGTTATATGAATCCAAGTTTCAGAGACGTAATCCTTCCATGTCCAGGGTTTTGAGAGTGGAGCGATGCAAGATATAGTGAAGTTTAACCAATCGACAAACCGCAAAGATTTCACTTTATTGGACATCAAACATTCCAACGAATAAATAATCTTTTAATTTCTAAACCTAAAGAAATTCCCCAAACCAACACATTTACCATTAAATATCACTTTGCCATTTTCGGCTTTTGATTGTTCAGAGAGTAGAGTTCGAAAGCATGGAGTGAGATTAACTGAACCAAACAAGATTGTGAATTCATTTTTTGGAGCTGCCAAACACTTCAGAGATTACCTCGAGGTTTCAAAACTTCCGATACGTGGTCTCGGTTTAATGTCTACCAAAAGTTTACGTGGTGGTTTTATTAATGGAAAAATGCTGTGCAACGCAACACCTCACTTGTAGTTTTATAAACTCTCCACGTATGGCATTTCCTCTTCCAAAACCATTTTCTTCTCTTCTCTTGCCATTCAATGAAGACATGAAATATATGATGTTGCTTAACGCCATAAATGCTTTACCAGCTTATGTTTAGTCTTCTGCAATGAATAGTGCACATAAGAAGGAATATTTTGGGGATTGATAAAAATTACAAAGAAATTTATGGTAAGAAGAACAATCATAAGGGTTTGTTATATTTTTTTTTAATAAATTTAAATAATTAGGTCTAATTTGAAGGATGTTTTCACTCATATTTTGTAAACTTCAATTACTTATATTTTGCTAAATATGAAGAAGGTAAATAGGGTTAGTAATTTTGGTATCCTTCCATATAGTGGTTCATTTGAGGTTTGAATCAACTAATGATTTGTAAGACTTGGTACTTAGAAGGTATTTCGAAAATTAAGAAAGGTTAGTAAAATATATAAAAGACATGTAAATGTAAAAGTGAATGAGACAAAAAGATAAAGAAAAAGAAAAGAAATAAATGAACACAAAGAAATAGAATTGGAGAGGAGAGGAGAAGTAGGAATGGGAAATGAAGGGCCATGCCTCTATGCCTTCCCATTCCCAAGTCTCCCTATTTGTTTCATTATTTTCACTTTCAAAGGGATTTTATATAGCCAAGAGAGAAAGGTGCATTTGAAATGAGAGTTAAGCCATGGTTCGAACCTATTTTTATGTGGAAAGATTTGTTTCATTATTTTCACTTTCAAAGGGATTTTATATAGCCAAGAGAGAAAGGTGCATTTGAAATGAGAGTTAAGCCATTGTTCGAACCTATTTTTATGTGGAAAGTTTTAGGGCGACATTTAGTTCATTTTTTGGAGCTGCCAAACACTCCAAAGATTACCGTTTCAAAACTTCCGATATGTTGTCTCGTTTCATGTCTACCAATAGTTGAATTGAACTTGGATTTAAAGTTTACCTGGTAGTTTTATTAATGAAAAAATGTTGTACAAGGCAACACCTCACTTGTAGTTTTATAAACTTTCCACTTATGGCATTTCCTCTCTTCCAAAACCATTTTCTTCTCTTCTCTTGCCATTCAATGAAGAGATCTCAAACTTATTTCAACATGAAATACATGATGTTGCTTAGCTTCATAAATGCTTTACCAGCTTATGTTTACTTTTCTACATTAAATAGTCCACATAAGAAGGAATATTATTTCAACATGAAATACATGATGTTGCGTACCTTCATAAATGCTTTACCAACATATGCTTACTCTTCTACGATGAATAGTCCACATAAGAAAGAATATTATGGGGATTCATAAAAACTACCAAGAAAGCTATGGTGAGAAGAACAATCATAAGAGCTTGATATATTTTTGTTAGCAAGAAATTTAAATAATTAGGTCTAATTTGAAGGATGCTTTCATTCAAATTTTGTAGACTTCATTCACTTATATTTTGTGTTTAATATGAAAAAGGTAATTGGGGTTGAGGAATGAGAAATGAAGGGCTGTGCTTCTTTGCCTTCTCATTCCTCAAGTCTCCCTATTTCTTTCATTATTTTCACTTTTAAAGGGATTTTATATGGCCAAGATAGAAAGGTGCATAGGGAGTGAAGAGTTGAAATGAGAGCTCATCCATCCTTCAAACATAACATTGGAAATTTTTAGGGATACATTTCTCTCATAGGTTAATTTTTCATGTTTTTTTTTAAAAAATATTTTCCAATTTCCATTTTTCCTATGATGATTTTCCCAAATTCTACAAGATAAAAGTATTTTGATTCTCTAGATTTAATCTATATGATCCTTATAAATTTGAATATTTTTACAAAAAAATATTGCTAAACATTTTATGGTTGACATTAAGAATTAGTAAGAATTTTTTTACTTTAAGATAAATATGGATCCTTAAAAATTTTCCTCTTTCTAAGGTAAAATAAATGTGTTTATTATGTGATTGATTCTAGTTATGTGGTTTAATGGATTAAGTTTGACACTGATCTTATTCATATTAAATTGTTGCTTGGTTATTTTATGGGTGTAAGAATTCAACTTCTAATATAGTTTTATGATTTTCATTTATAGTTTCATCATCCATATAAAATAGAAAACACTCACAACTCTATAATATCCACCATATAATTTACTTAAAATTATGAGATGTAAGACCATAGTGAAAGTGTTGTTTCTTTAGTAAAAGACCATAGTCAAAGAGTTGTTTCTTTAGTAATCAATTATTACCCTTGGACTCCTCCAGAATATGTAGGTTTTACATTTGCATTCTCTAACATTGAATTTTCTAGTAGTAGAGTAATTATCTCAAATGCATCTCTATCCTAAAGTATGTGTTTTTTGAACTTCTAGTGGTACAACTTTTGGAAAGTAGAGAGTTTCATATTATGACATAGGTATCCTTCATAAGAGAGTTGCATTAAAGTTGGATTCTAAAACCGTGCACAGAAGGGAAATGTTGAATGGTCTATAGCTAAAAGACACCACAAACCAATAATTGCCATATTTCTTCGTTGACATGCATAACCATATAAATCATTCCTTTATCAAACACATTTACATTGTTGGCCCTTATTTGAAGTGTGAATATTCATATCAATAACAATGACATTAAGAAAGGATTCTTATTCCTTATGAATGGTGGAGCAATATCTATTCTTGTACTATTGGAATAACAATGGTTGGTAATTGAAACAAATGAAAATTTAAACATGATTCATTTGATAGTGTTGGAGTCTTTTTCCGTGGGTAAAATTGAAGAATAGTTACAATTGATCATTGGAGCATTATAACAAAACCTACTAGTCTAAATTGGGATATATCTATAAGTGCTCAATGGACTCATCTGGAAAAATATCTCTACGTCCCTTTGTACTTCCCCTTGATGTTATGGATGCAATTTATGTGCTTATAATTGTAATACCTTAGTTTTGATCTCCATATTAAATAATCTATTTTGTGAATTTATGAAAGGCCAGAGTGCCCAAACAATTAAAAGAGGCAAGTGTGCCTAGGAAATGTAATGTTTTGATCATTATTAATAATAAATACATCATTTCCCACACGGGTGTAGACCGATTGGCAAGTTCCGTGTAAATGGAAGGAACTATGTAAAAAGAGGTCTCAAGGTCGATTCTCACCCCGATTTACTCGGAGGGCGTGCTTGCGGGCTGTGCGTTTCTCGCTAGGGGTTATAAGGCAGCCAACAGGATTTGAACCCGTGTCACGCGAGTACGATACTTACGATACTGCCGTTGTTACCGATTCCCCTAGTTACAAAATAATAATAATAATAATAATAATAAATACATCATTGTCTACTAGACGAACAATGAAAAGAGTTATAGGGGGCTATGATTCCACAAGAGAGGGGGCTTAAGGGGATAAGTGTTTATAATGGAGAATATGAGTTACATGAGATTCTTGGGGGGAAGTCCATGTGGTTCTTTAATTCCAAGAAAATAGATAAACCCATTTTTGGTCTGTTGGGGGGTTCACTCACTCACTCACTCATTCATTGTTCATTGTTCACATTTTTCATTCTATTTTCTCTCCATTCGTTCTTTCACCCACTCTTCATTCCTCATTCATTTTGATCTTCGCTTGGGAAAGAAAAATGAATTGTGGAGAGGATCCATGGTTTTATTGGCAGGTGCCATGAATTAATCCATGTTAATTTTTTCCCACATTTGTGAATCCTGAGAGTCCTATTATGGATATTATTGACTAGATGCATTGGAGCTCGGGAAGGAGGTAGACAACCTCAGGACTGTGTGGCAGAGAAGGGGGTCCATTCTCTTGGGTTGTGCAGGCTGGGTAGAAGAGAGTTGGTGTACTTTGGATTGTTGTGTGTGCTAGGAAGCTTGTGAGATCTTGAGTGATGACTAATTTTGGAAGTTGAGTGACACTCTAGAACCATCCTTATGGATTCATAGCCCTAACTCGAGGGTGACATTGTTTTTGAGACTTAAAACATCAATGTCTAAAGTTGGGTGGAATGTCTGCAACGAGTTGGTGATTCATTTCATTAAATATAAGTTCTTTGTGTCATGTGTTTCTCTTCTTATAAATTTATTTCCATTATGTATTGATTAATATCTGTGAGATGTGCACTTATGATGTGCCTCATTGTTGGTTATTTCTATGCATGGCATGTTTAAACATTCTTTATAATGTAGCATGATCCTTGATCTCTGCATGCAAATGTTTCATGCCTGTTAATTAATTAAAAATTTATTAGAATCTGAATTTAGTTCAAAACGAGTTTTGAGGTAGTGTAGCCTGACCTAGGGGGTGGTTGGGTACGTTATAGATTGGTATAAGAGTTTATGGTTGAAACACCAGATTGGTATAGGATGAAACTATTAGACACAATATTATGGTATTGTCCTTAAGAATGAATGTTTAGTTGAGATCTTAAATCTCAAGTTACATAGAGTTGCAGAGATCACGCAAAAGCTAGAGCATCGTGCATATAGAGATCCTTTGTAAAGGATTGTGGAATCATGACCATTCCCTTTTGTATTTGAGAGTGATCACAATCGTTGAAACATGGAATTCTAGTTTGAAATTTAGGTGAATGAGGACCGTCAGATAGATGTGAAACCATAGTCTAGGAGAGATTAAATCACAACCTTAAGATCAAACTAGTTGATCATCAACTGTTGATTGAAACCAAGAGGAGATGGAAAAATACAGAACTTCACCGCTTCATCGATTATTGGAGATAGGGAAAAAGGATGAAATCATGAAGGACAAAGTCACAAAGTCCCGTCGACCATCCAATACGATATAAAGTTCTGGAGTAATGTGATCCGTAGATATAGAGTGGAAGGATAGCGAAGTTTCATGACGTTGAAACTTTTCCACTTCGGAAATTACTGGAGACTAGGCAAATCCATGAAACATTGAAGTCGTGAAGTGTTGAAGCTGTGAAGTGTTGAAGCCATGAACTACTAAAGCCACAAGGTGCAAAGCCGCGGTCCATGAAATCATGTAGGCTCTTAGATATGGGGTAGAGAAATGTGGACCATTCACTTGGCTGATGATGTGTCTTATGCCATGTGGTAGGGGTGTCATGTGGCGACATGTGTCACATAAATTCAGTTCCTTTTGGACCTCAACCTATCCATTTTTGGGTGACATGTGGTACACATATGAAGGGTCCACGTCACCATAGCTGACATCAACATGCAATGCCATATTTGATATTATGGCCTCCAGGAATGTCCAACATCTCTACCAAAAAAAGTGTCGAAGGCCAAATTCGTGAATTCACGCAGATCGTCGATCTAAGATTCCTTTGGGACTTTTCTCAATCGTTAGATCAATAAGTGGAAGGATGGCATAAGACTTTGACAAGTATCACTCTGGGGGAGTTTAATGACTTGAGAGTTGTAATGTCCCGTAGTCCTGAAGTGTTGAAGTCCCAAAATGAATAAGGACCATCCATCCCAACACTTGATTCAGTCCTAACCATTGGATTAAACTGGTGGAAGGATACTGTAAGAGGAGGTGTTAACCGACGGTATGCGGTCATCACCACTTTATCACCACTTCGACAGGTATCACTACAGGGGATTTGAACAACTCAAGAGTTGTAATATCTTTTGGACATGCCTACAACACTGAGAGGGCGGGGGGTGAATCAATGTAGGGATTGTTTTCAAACTTCCCTTCACAAAAATCCTTAGTTAGAAATCACCATTTACTCCTTACTTATTACTATCATTTATAACCAGTTCAATGTGAACATATATCAGCAACATGTAACAACAACATAAATCATCAATAAGTCATCCCCACAAGGAACACAAATAAAACAAGATGTATGTACAATTTTATTTTTATTATGGAGTACAAATCTTGGGTTATTAGAAACAACTGAATAGAGTACAACTCTACAAGAGCACCATCTTTGTAATGCAATACTTAGCTTACACAACTCAACACCAATTGAGAGGAGGATTCAATCCTCAACAGATACCAATCTTTTAATAGTTACGCAACCTCTCAATAGTGAAACACACGTATGTACGCACCCTACCAGTAGTACAAATCGTGTATGTACAGTGCCTATTTGTATTACAACCTGTGTATGCCTTCTGAAAAATTAGGGTTTTCTCTTCTTGACAAAATAAGATCCTCTACATCCTTCAGTCACATCCACTTATGTCTTTCACTATCCAATATGAACCATAACCAATCAAAACACATATATGCTCTCCAACAACTTATTCATACTCCTCAACCATACAATATGAATGCTACTTCATCATGTATAAGCTACCAATATACTATGGAAATCATATCAATACTGAACCATAAGATTGTTTCTCGCTCTATCAATCAACCAACATAACCATATCACAACAACCATACCAAGAATGCCTTAATCATTCATCATACAATAAGCAAGAGTATCCATCAAGACAACTATGTAACCATACCAATGTTTCTATGGAAGATATGAGCCCATAAAATGTACATCTGGAACTTGCTCTAGCCTTCAAGAACTTGGCACCAACTTACACTCAAGTCTCCATGACTTCATCAACTGTATGTGCTCTGATTTTATTCATCCCGCATGTGTATGTGCTATGTCTCACTGGTGCTCGCGTATGTAGGTGCTCTGGCCCACTCCTGCTCGCATACTCCTTCAAAAACTAGGGTTTCTGAATTTCTGAAACTTTCGTCGTCAAGATCTTAGACTTACAGAAACTTTGATGCGTCCATGAGATCCTCCATTCAATATCTCTCTCAGAATAGATCTTCACTATATGCTCAATAGATGTTTTTCGCAAGTGACCCTTGCCTCCTATTTATACTCTCCAAGTAGCTTCCTTAGAAGCATCTTCTAGACCACTTTTTCCACATAGCCACTTTGTCCACATAGTCACCTTAGTCCAACTTTGTCCAATTTTCCACTTGTCCATATATCCAATATTCACTTGACCATTTAACCCACTTTCTTCATTTTAGGGTTAACCCTCTTATAACCACTTTCCATAAATAGAAATTTCTCCATTTGCTTTATTATTTAAATAATCCTCTTGACTTTATCACTTCACTTTATTATTTAAATAATTTCTTCTTTGTAATAAGTTTGACTTCTTTAACCTTTTGGGGATTCTAGCCATAATATGAGGTTCCTCCAACTTCGTAAGGCCATAAATCTCAAACCGTTGAGGAGTTATGTGACATTCCACATACCACCGAAAATGGCATGACAAGAAATATCCATCTAGGATAGTTTCACTGACAAATTCACTGACCTTCATCTCATTATTCCACAATTAAGCATGGGTTCTCTAACCACACTTCTAGGATAACTCAACCACAAAGCGTCTTCCCATGAGGGATTTCACCATAAGGGGACCACTTTGGAGTTCATCCATTTGTACTTCCTATCAAACATGACAAGACAATAATGAGTCATCTTTACATCAATCCAACTGGAATAACCCATGATAATATATCACTATGACATTGTCCCTTTGTCATTTATTCCATGCATGATCACATGATCCAATGGTTTATACATGAATGCATCAAACCATCAATGAAAAAACATCAATCCATCTTAATGTATGCAACACATTGATCAATCAAACCATATCGATCCATCTTCATCTATGCATCACATCGTATGACTATGTATCCACTCAATCCATTTACATCAAGGACAATACATGATCCATCAATCACTACATCAAGACATTGATCCTTTGACATCAATCCTTTGAAATCAATGAAAACATGATCCAACAATATCCCGCTTTGACATTGATGGAAATACTAACATTGATGTCAACACCAATCATTGATGGAAACCTATAGATAGGTCATTGCTCTACATCAATAGTCATCTCAATCACATCAATGTGACTATCTCTCCCCCTTTGACATAAATGGAAAAGGGTCATTCTCTCCTTGGGGCTGCTTCCCCTACCTGAATGCCTTGATCTTTCTATGAATAATCTCTCCCCTTCTGAACAAGGGATATCATTCTAATGTAATGCTGAAGATATATCGCTCATGCTCCCCTTATGACCACCGCTCCCCCTAGAACCATGCCTATATGCTCTTTTTCCAAGTATAGGGATCTTTTTCTAAGTATTTATCTTTACATATAATAAATATCTCCTCCGGGAATCATGGGAAGAAGAATGACTCCCCCTATGTGTATGTCTCCCCCTATCATTTCTGCAATATGAATAATATGTTATCACTACAATATGCTTCTGCTACAAATGTTACTACTCAACTGGAACATATATCAACCGCTCTTTCTATGACGATCCTTAGATCTGTCCATGCATCAACCTCGTGCCATACCATACATCATGAATCAAAAGATATGTCAATAATGAATAGAGAGTCATG
The DNA here is from genome assembly GCA_009831015.1 of Picea engelmannii. NCBI lineage: Eukaryota > Viridiplantae > Streptophyta > Pinopsida > Pinales > Pinaceae > Picea > Picea engelmannii. Next base: position 1,634,773 of record ML776923.1, read on the forward strand.
AAAAAGTTATCAACCAAGTACATCATGTGCCATACAATGTGCCAACCATGCACAACATCCATGTACATCAACCATGTAAATCAATACCATAAGATATCATCGATGGAGTGTATCGACCATATGATTCTACCAACATGCCAACCATGTACCTCAAAAACAAGTCATATCACTCATGATATTCCTCCACCATGATCCAAGTGCCACAACCATGTATCTAAATCAATCAAGTGTCTCAATTATATCATCCCATACATCATGTACCAAAGTATATGCTAAACAAGTAATACCAATGGTGTACTTTATCCAAGTATTATCATACACCCTCTATGAGTGTATAAACATTGCACTAAACATGTATCACCACCTGTACCAAACAAGTGCATCAACCATGCACCAATACAACAACAAGATGAGCTACAGTCAAAATGTGTCATCATACATGTATGCCATATCCACCATAAAACATGCGCCAATCATACTACTAGCAGGTGCGTTGAACAATGTACCAGAAGTGTACCAATCATGCATGAAATATAGATCAAGTTGTGACTCATCAATGATGTATAACAAGACCACCTCATCAACCCATCCACTATATGTCCCACTATGTAGCCCATCCTCATGCCAAATGCATGCACCAATATATCCAACAAATATGCATCTCATAATACATCATAAGATATATAAATGAAACTGAATAAGTACCAGCCATGTACCCTAAATGATCTACCTCAACCATCATTCACTTCAGCGAATACTAAGAATCCAAAACTATATGTACTAGAAGTGTGCCTCAATAGATTAATGATATCTCTAGCTAGCATCATCATGATATATCTCATAACCAAAGTGCCATAACTTCACTATCACAACCAACATTGTTCCTCAACAAAAAGTATCTCAATCCACACTCTAGGGTTATTACTATGCATCCATACTCAACCATATCTCATCACCATACATACATCAATTATGTATGCCAACATGTAATCATGAAAACCTGAAACAAACCATGTTAGACTCTGCAAAAAAGCATGTCAGACCCTCCAACATAGATTTATACCATCATACCATACTACAACTCATATGCATAACCATTTTCCCGAGACATTTACCATGGATACAAGGCCTGCTGCACAGACATCTCATGTATGTACACGACCTATTTATAGGTCAGCTCGTGTATGTATGCGACTGTTACCATTGTAACCCGCATATTCTTCTGAAGATGTCAAACTTGAGCTTCCCTTAAGGTTGTCATTCTGTTATGGTTGTCTAGTCTTCTTTACCCACTTATGAAGGTGTCCCATCTTCTCAGAGCTTGAACTCTAAGCTTCCATCTTTTCAAATATCTCTTCCTTCCTAACTTCATTCTTTCTTCTAGTCATGCTATATGAATTTCTCATCATCGATTGTCTTCTTGTGTTCCAGCAATCTTGGGATTTGTGTCCAAATCCACTACAACTATAGCATCTTATGATGTGACAATGAGAAACAATGTGTCCTACTTGATTACATATCCAACACCTTAGGGTGCTATGAAATATTTCATTATTTCTCCTTGCATAAAATCTGCTTCCAAAGCTTTGTGACCATATTCATTACATGAGTAACAGTGACCATGAAAAACATTTTCATACCTTTTCTTTGGTGTCCATCTTGAAGGCCTCTCTCTTCTTTGAGGTGTAAAGATGGCTTCTTGATATCTTCCTTGCATTGTTCTTTTGAAAATTTCCTTGCCTTGTGTAGATGGTTGATTTGCAACATTATCTCCATCCTTTGAGAGTGAGGGACTTACCTCATGCTTCTTTTAGGTGCTTGCTTCAACATGTGTAGCTTCGTTGTTGTATCCAATACCTGATTTATCATTTGGTGATATTTGGCTATACAATATCTCATTCAATATTGTTGAGCAATTCAAGAATTTGTTTGACTTCTCTACTTTCTTTCTAAGATCAACAACTTCATCTTCCAACTTATGGCATGACTCTTCCTTTTCATTTACTTGATTCTTTAGTAATTCCTCTACCGTTTTGGCTTCTTCATTTTGGGTCTTGAGATGAATATTAACTTCAATACTTTTGCTAATCTCATTATCTACCTTCTTATTTTATTCTATTTCATTCCTTAGTCTTTTGATCTCTTCTTCTTTTTCTTCTAATGGAGTCCTTTTACTTTCTTCTTATTCTTTGAGCATTTCCTTTAACTTCAAGATATGCCTTTGATTCTTTTTAAGAAACATTTATGTGTTCTCATAAAGATAGTTATATTCTATGTAACAATGGTCATAGTTGTATTCAAATAGACCCCATTCAAATTTCTTTTTAAGATATGATAGTTCTTCTACTTCTTCCATGGGATAACTATCATCTAATTCTACACAAACTATTTCTAGATTTTCTTCTTCACTTATAGAGAAATATTCAACATCATAATTTTTTGAAATAATGCAATCATGGGATTTTGGATATTCTTTACCTTCATTGATATTGATGGAATTGTTTTCAAGATCTTCCTTTTTTATTTGGTATGTCTTCTTTATATTTAACCATAGATCCTTGGCGGAAGTACATTGTTCCATGCTCTCTTTGATAGAACTTGAGAGTCCACTAAGAATGGTCTTGAGAGCCAATGCATCATTCACCTTTTCTTCCCTTTGAGATGCAAACTTTGACTTGTTATTCAAAGGAACTGATCCACCAATAATTGTTTTCCAAATACCCACTCCTATTTCCTTCAAATGCTCTTTAATTTCTATGCTCCATGTAGAATAGTTTTCTTCATCAAGGATTGGAACTTCATCATCCATTTGTGTATCCATGGATCTCCTCCAAGCTTGTTAAGGCTTATATTGAAGGCATGCTCTGATATTAATTGTTGGACACACTGAACACACTTAGGGGGGGGGGTGAATCAGTGTAGGGATATTTTTCAAACTTCCCTTCACAAAACTCCTTAGTTAGAAATCACCATTTACTCCTTACTTATTACTGTCATTTATAACTAGTTCAATGTGAACATATATCAACAACATGTAACAACAACATAAATCGTCAATAAGTTATCACCACAAGGAACAAAAAGAACACAATATGTATGTACAATTTTATTTTTATTATGGATTATAATCCTTGGGTTATCAACAACAACTGAATAAAGTACAACTCTTCAAGAGAACTAGCTCTGTAATGCAAGACTTAGCTTACACAACTCAGCACCATATGAGAGGAGAATTCAATCCTCAACAGATACCAATCTGTCAACAGGTACAATACCTGTCAGTAGTGCAGAACGTGTATGTATGTTCCCTACTAGTAGTACAACTCACGTATGCACACTTCTTGTCTGTACTACAGCCTACGTATGCCTTCTGAACAATTAGGGTTTTCTCTCCTTGATAAAATCATATCCTCTGCAGCCTTCAGTCACATCCACTTCTTTCTTTCACTGTCGAATATGAACCATAACCAATCATAACACATCTATGCTCACCAACAAATTACTCATGCTCCTCAACCATACAATATGAATGCTACTTAATCATGTATAAGAAACCAGTATACTATGGCAATGAAATCAATATTGAACCATAAGAGTGTTGTTCACTCTATCAATCAACCAACATAGACATATCACAATATCCATACCAAGAATGCCTTAAGAATTCATCATACAATAAGCAAGAGTATACATCAAGACAACTATGTAACCATATGAGATTTCTTATGGCATATCTCAGCCCATATGAAGATATGGAATTTTCTTAGGCCTTCAATAACTTGGAACCAACTTACACTCAAGGCTCCATGACTTCATCAACTGTACGCGCTCTAAATTTCTTCATCCCGCATGTGTACGTGCTATGTATCACTTCTGCCTGCGTATGTATGTGCTCTGGCTCACTGCTTCTCACATACTCCTTCATAAAATAGAGTTTCTAAACTTCTGAAACTTTCTCCGTCAAGATCTTAGACTTATGGAAACTTTGATGCGTCCATGAGATCCTCCAGTCAATCTGTCTCTCTGAATAGATATTTACTATATGTTCAAGGGATTTTTTTCACAAGAGACCCTTGCCTCTTATTTATACTCTCCGAGTAGCTTCCTTAGAAGCATCTTCCAGACCACTTTTTCCACATAGACACTTTGTCCACATAGTCACCTATGTCCAACTTTGTCCAATTTTCCACTTGTCCATATATCCAATAGCCACTTGACCATTTAACCCACTTTCCTCATTTTAAGGTTAAGCCTCTTATAACCACTTTCCACAAATAGAAATTTCTCCATTTACTTTATTATTTAAATAATCCTCTTGACTTTATCACTTCACTTTATTATATAAATAATTTCTACTTTGTAAGAACTTTGACTTCTTTGACCTTTTGGGGCTTCTATCCATCATATAAGGGTCCTCCAGCTTCGTAAGGCCATAACTCTCAAACCGTTGAGGATTTATGTGATGTTCCACATACCACCAAAAATGACATGACAAGCATTATCTATCTAGGATAGTTTCACTAACAAATTCACTGACCTTCATCTCATTATTCCACAATTAAGCATGGGTTATCTAACCATACTTCTAGGATAACTCAACCGCAAAGCGTCTTCGTGTGAGGGATTTCACCACAAGGGGACCACTTTGGATTTCATCCATTTGTACTTCCTATCAAACATGACAAAACAATAATGAGTCATCTTTACATCAATCCAACTGGAATAACCCATGACAATATATCACTATGAGATTGTCCCTTTGTCATTGATTCCATGCATGATCACATGATCCAACAGTCTATACATGAATTCATCAAACCATCAATGACAACACATTGATCCATCTTCATCTATCAAACACATTGATCAATCAAACCATATCGATCCATATTCATCTATGCATCACATCATATGACTATGACTCCACTCAATCCCTTTACATCAAGGACAATACATGATCCATCAATCGCTAAATCAAGACATTGTTCCTTTGACATCAATTCTTTGGAATCAATGACAACATGATCCAACAATATCCTGGAGTGTTGGAGTAATGAAATCACATGAGTCGTTGATTTGAGACCCTCCAGGATTTCTCGTGACCGTTAAATTAACCAATGGAAGGATAAGGTAAGCACTTCGGCGGGTAGAACTCTGAGGGAGTTGAATGACTTGAGAATTATAATGTCCCGGAGTCCCAAATTAATTAAGGATATCCAATCCTAACATGAGAATAATTTGTGATTGTTGATCTCATTGAAGCCTCCAAATGAGGCAGGATTGTCTAGTCAATGAGAGATTAAATCTGAACTTTTCGATCTACTAGTGGAGATAATATAAGTGCTTCGGGGAAGTATTACTCCAGAAGAGTGTATGAATGTCCATGTTTGAAGGAACTAGTTCCAACATCCATCTCATGATAAGGTAAAGGGGTTGATTAGAGGCATGAAAGGGCCTAGAAGTAAACAAGCCCACAAAATTTTTTGAACGAGGTCCTATGTGGAATAATAAAGATAAAAGTTCTAGGGAGCGTCGCTTAGAGTGGATAAGACCATGGTTTAGAGCCATGGTCACAAGGAAAGTGGATTGAAAGAATCACTTATGTAGAATTAAAAATTTGTACCAATTTAAAGGGGTTGTCGAATAATTCGACAAGATCTTGTTGCAAAACAAAAAAGGGGGTGAAAGTGACTTTTTTTTTCGGGAAGCCATAACCTTCAACTCAGATATCATATTAGGGAAAGAGTATAGTCGTTAGAAATATGATTCAGAGGATAATAACATTGATTTGTTATAATTTGGACATTGATAATATATTTCTTCATGAATTGAGTAGGAAAATGACCTGTAGAATTGTTTGGAAATTTTTTTATACTATGAATAATTCTAAAAAATGGTTGTTTGCACTTTTTTCATAATTATGGGGTATAATCATATCAGTTTAGTATAAGAATTCATATTCAAGAAATGGAACAAGGAGAGGGATATTACAACCATGATAAAGAGGCCAAAGGGAAAACTGTTATTGTTGGTAATGCAAAGACAGAATCAAATGGGCACAAGAGTAGAGGGGAGAAATAAACCTTATTAGAGACTGTAAGAACCCTAAAAACAAAAGTCCATAATTACAAAGAAGACAATGAGAGGTTGATGAGAGAAAAAAACCAGATAAATTCTCAAAGAACTTCAAATCTTCAATCAGTTGCAAAGGAAAACAAAGAATATATCAAACTCAAGATGTGAGGAAGACATAAGATATTATGAAAGAAGAGATAAGTACAACATAGATAGTTATTCAAGAAGTGATAGAAAAACTCATAGAAATCACTCAACTCACTCAACAAGGAAATTTTATGCATCAAAATATTCCATAAGCAACCCAAAAGTGTCTCATGTTAGGCACCAAACAAGAAGACATGAATTGGACAGTTTGCAAGGAGAGCCGAGGAAGCCTAAGTCACCATATTTTGAGGGTGAAAGAGAAAGGGAAGATGATGTTGAAGAATGGTTGCTTGGACTTAGAAGGTATTTTCAATTGCATAACTACTCATCAAACATAGAAGCCAAAATTTCCACATACCATTTACATGGAAATGTTGCTATGTGGGGGGATCAACTGAAGCAAGTTGAGCACATTAATGAGAGTAGGATCACTTGGAAGCAGTTCAAGAAATATTTTCAAAAGGAGTACCTTTCATAACACTTGTATGACAAGAAAATGTAGGAGTTCTTTGAACTTAGGCTGGGAAGCATGACCATGGCAGAGTATGAAAATAATTTCTTGGGATTGCTAAAGTATGTGGGGTTTATAAAAGATGAGAAAGTGAAAATACAAAGGTTTTTAAGTGGACTGCCATCCTTTTATAAAGAGAACATTCAATATGATGAACTGAGTACTTTGAATGAGACCATTAGGAAGGCTAAGTACTTGTATGAGCAAGGAAAGGGAAAAGAATCTTTTCAGAAATATTGGAAGGATAAGAACAAGGAGAAGTCTAACCAGAGAAAGAATGGATTCAAACCTAGGCCAAGGAGGCCACCTAGGGGAACTCCCACCTCGGGCGCACAATTCAGTCACCTAGGCACAACACTTCTTCACCTTTTGACGATGAATTAAATATATGTAAAATAAATGGTTCCCTCAGTGTATAAGGTGAACCGACACTAAAATAAAGAATTCTTACATTTTCTTCTGAAGCTATGTGTCTTGGTTATTTTATTTTCTGATTTTGCATTTTACATTCATGACAATTTCATTTTTAGGTTTTTTGAAGAATAACCAATGTGCCTTCCTTCATAGCTTCCTCCTGGTGACTTCGTTTTCCATGCTTCCACTTCTGAGAGAAATATTATCCCATTATCTAGACACTCTATTAGGGAACAAATTGTTTCCTTCGATTATTCTAAGGCATAAGGGAGGGCGCACCAACTGCGGTTTTGCGCCCTTGTTGGTTTTCTTCTTTGTTGGGATGAAGTGAGTGCGCCCTCTTCCATGGATGCATTGTGCTTCTCCCACTGATTCCCGAAGATCATTCTGAGATCGTCAAAGCCTCTTGGCCACTCTCAAGTCATCCCAGTTTGAATCCCCATTGCTTGGTCACCCAAACCAATGGTGTGCCCCTTTTCAGATTTGTGCCCCTGAGGAGAATTTGGTCAAAAGTCAGGCTATGGATTGCGTGGTCACCTTATCCTATAGATCACATTCTTGGGCAGATCAATTGGTATGAGAGCCTCAATATCCATGGAAAATATTTTGATCTTGAATATTGAGCCAAATGTTTTGGGGGTTTTCATGAAATAGTCCAGATTTTGCCCATTCCATGGTTTCCATTTTTATGCAAGAATATCAACAGATCTCATAAGCCCCAAGGGTTCCCACATCTCCACTTCCACAAGAGGAGTTCCACATATATAAAATAATACATATCTCTCCCTCTAGACAAATTCAATCTCCGTTACTTCATGGTTTTGCATCCTCTGTTCTCAAAACAGAGTCCTATGTTCAACATTGCAAAATAGGGGCACCTTTTCTCTTCAACTGGCCTCACAATTCCTCCATGCAAATACCATTTGGAAATCGACTCATATTCCAACACATAAAATCCCATCCAAGATCTTGCCTCTGTCCTCAATGAGAAGCTCAGAATGAAACAACAAAAAAATTCAGATCCCTTCTAGTTGGACACTCGAATCCAACTACCCAAATTTGCTGGTCAAACCAATGGTGAAATTATGGATTATTGGATCCATAGCCTCTCCACCTATTTCAATACATGTCTAGGCCTTACAAAGGAAAGAAAGCTCCAAATTGTTGCTTTGCAATTAGAAGGACTGGCACAAAATTGGTGGGATACTGAGAAAGAGAAGACCACATTTGTGATAGAGATTGGGGATGCTCCTGAATCCTCTACTTCTAAAACTATCAAAACCTGGGATCGACTTTCCAAAGCTTTGAGAAATCGCTTCTACCCACTCGGGTATGTGCAATCCTTATGGATCAAATGGCACCAACTTAGAAAACTCCCTTCACAAGGAGTGCAAGGCTACATAAAATTCTTCTGTAAGATGTGCTTCTTACTTCATGTTCTATATTCAGAAGAGGTGCTCATATTAAATTTTGTGGCTGGTTTATTAATTCAATTCCGTCGAGAAGTAGAGCGGTTTAAAAATCCAACTTTAGACAAAACATTTTAGAGATCTTTGGCTATAGAAAGGAAAGTCTCTCCTAGAGGTCGTATTCCTCAGTCCCACCCCTACACCAACCCCCTTTCCTCTCAACCATTCAACTCCCATCCGTCATCCCTCTTTTCACCTCCCTGGGCTCAAAACCCCACACCCAATACAAATACAAGGACATCCTGGTGCTGATTCCACAAAACTACTTCGCACAATTCATCAGATTGTCAAATTCTCCAAAATCTAAAAACCAACAAAACCTACTCACTAAGCTAATTGCGCCTTCCCAAGTAGAAGATACTGAAGAAGTTCCTCGGGACAATCCCACAGAAGTAGACCCCTCACTAATTCTAATGACCCATGAAGATTTGAACTCATCCACCCAACCCCTCTTCACCCATAACTACCAAATCAAAAACTCCTTGGCTTTACTGATTATGGACAATGGAAGCCAAAAACATGTGGTGTCTCAAGACCTTGTCAACCACCTTAATCGTGTTACTACTCTACATCCACAACCATATAAACTCGGATGGGTCCAGAAGGATGGCCCTCACCTCTTATTTTTTAAGCATTGTCTGGTCACTTTCTCCATAGGACAATTCAAAGATACTGTCCTCTGTGATGTCTCCCCCTTGGATTGTGTGGATTTGTTGCTTGGTATCCCATACCAAACCCAAAGAAATGCATTCTATATATCCAAATCCTTCTAGTACAAAATTACCAAAGAAGGCCAAACTTATATCTTAACTGCACCAAAACCAAAACCCCCTTCTACCAAATAAAAACTCTCACATGTACACTTAAACCAATTTGTCGCTCTTTGTTTGGTGTGCCCAATAACACCAGACAATACCACACACCCTATTCCTGAAACAATGACTCCTCTCCTCCACGAGTTCATAGAGGTATTTCAACCTTCGGAGGGACTTCCCCCCTCCTGACACATTGAACATTCCATTCATCTCATCCCTGGATCTTCTTTACCTAATGCCCCTACTTCAGGGATGATTTTAAGGATGGAAATTTATTTTAAAATGTAGAAACCTTAACGAATCTTAATAATCCTTCATATGTTAACTATAAATGTTTGGCGATATTTTTGTAAAAATATTCAAATTTCTAAGTATTTTATATAGTTTTTATAAAATTTTGGCCATTTTTAAGGTAAAATAATTTTATCCTATAGAATTTGGGCGAATGATTTTTAAAATAGCGAATCTCATTTTTGGAAAAACCATGGAAAATTAGCCCATGAGCGAAATTTAGCCCCTAAAATCATCCCTGTCCTACTTACTGATTGGCCCCAACAAAAACAGAGGAAATGGAAAGACAACTCACCAACCTCATCAACTTTGCCCACATCCAACCTTCATCTTCTCCCTGTGCTTTTTCCACATTTGTCATCCCTAAAAGAGATACCTCAGAAATCTGCCTTGTCACTGATTATCGATCCTTGAACAAAGCCACAATAGAAACCCATTACCCCCTACCCCAGATTGAGAAACTACTCGACACCCTCTAAGGAGCTAAGTGGTTTACTAAATTGGATTTGACACCCGGCTACCATCAAGTTCGCATGAACCCAGATGGTGTTTGGAGAACAACGTTCAAGACCAAATTTGGTCTTTTTGAGTGGAAAGTCATGCCTTTCGGCCTCACCAATTCCCTAGCCACTTTCATGAGGCTCATCAACGACATCTTCAGAGCACATTTGGGTCGATTTGTGGACATCAACTTAGATGACATTCTCATATTCAGTCGGACATGGGACACTCACATGCAACATGTCTGACAAGTTCTCCAAATTCTCCAAGAACAAAAGTTACAAGTCAAAGCGAAGAAGTCATATTTTGGTCAAACTTCAATACCCTATCTTGTCTTTGTGGTTATCTCAGAGGGTATTCAACTAGATCTAGCCTGCATCCAAGCATTTAAGAAATGGCCTCTACCTTCGTCGGATAAGAAGTTGAAAATCTTTCTGGGTGGCATCAATCTCTATCGTAAGTTCATTCCCTCTTTTTCAAATATTTCTCAACCTTTGCATCAGCTCCCAAATACTTCTTCTACATTCATCTGGACTAAAGAAGAAACTAGTCACTTTTGTTAGCTCAAAGATTCCCTCTGCTCATCCCCTGTTTTACATCTGCCAGACCTCTCCCAGCCCTTTGAGATTGAGTCTGATGCCTCACAATATGCTATTGGTGTCGTACATAAACATGGAGGACACCCCATTTCTTACCACTTTGAAACCTTGTTCGAGGCAAAGAAAAATTATAGTACCTATGACAAGGAATTTTATAGTCTGGTTCAAGCACTCAAACAATGGAGGCATTATTTGTTGGGTAAAGAAACCATTATGCATACCGACCACCACCCTTTGATTTTCATCAACTCTCAATTGAATATTCAAGAACAAAGACACCTTAAATGGGCCTCCTACATTCAATAATTTCACTTAGTCATTAGATATAAGAAAGACACTTCTAATAAGATGGATTATTTGCTAAGTCGACCTCCAACTCCAGTTCTTTCCATTCTAGAAGCATGTTGTGCTACTTATGACACATAGAAATATCAATATGTTACTGACCCCGAATTTCGAGAGATTTGGGAAGATTTGCAAAGTCCCACAATGATCAATATGACCCCCTTCCTAGACTACACTATTCAGTATGGGTGGCTATATAAGTTGAATTTGATATGTGTTCCACACTTAGAAGACCACCTCTTTCTCATCAGGGAGGCACATGCTTCAGTTTATGGGGGCCACTTCGGGACCACAAAGGCCATCCAACATCTGTAACACCATTTTTATTGGCCTTCCATGCAACCTCAAGTTGAAAAATTTATCATAGCTTATGCATTATGCTCACAATCCAAGCCATCCAACCAGAAGCATGGGTTGTATCAATCATTGTCGCTTCCTTCTCAGCCTTGGGAGTCAATCTTAATGGACTTCCTCATTGGACTTCCAACAACCCAAAAGAAACATGATGCAATCTAGGTAGTGGTATGCCGCTTCAACAAAATGACACTTTTTATCCCATGCATGAAGACTACTATAGCAGCACAAACAACATAACTCTACTTCCAACATGTATGGCCCCATTTTGGCCTCCCAAGAATTATCATCTTAGATAGATATTCTCGCTTCCTCGGCACATTTTGGAAGACCATATGGGTGCTATTGGGGTGCCACCTCAAGTTTTTTACTACATTCCATCCTCAAAAGGATGGCCAAACAGAGGTTTTCAACACAGTCTTATTTCATGCTCTCTAAAATCACTTTGGGCGCAATAGACAATGGGAAAATTACTTGCACATTCTACAGCATAGCTACAACAAGGAAACACATTCTTCTATAGGATTTTCACCTTTTGAAGTCTTCTTGGGCTTCCAATCAACATCTCCAACCGAGCTCCCACTCACTTGGTCTCCTCAAGGTACCTTCCATCAACAGTAGGAACAACTTTCAGCTCAACGATTTCTCCAACAAATTGCACAATGCAACAGTGCAGTAACAACAACACTCAAAGAAGCCCAAGATCATGCCAAGTAGCACCATGACAAACAAAGAACCTTCATGCCCTTTCAACCAGGGGATCAATTTTGGTTAACTTGGATAAGAAGCGCTTTAAAGGCCACCATCACAAGCTTCTTCCAATCAGATATGGTCCATATACAATACTCGACACGATTAGAGAAAATGCGTATAGGTTGGATCTGCCACCACAACTCGGAATCCACAATGTCATTAATGTAAACCACTTAAAGTTGTTTGAACCTTCCCTCTTGGAAGAACTAGTCACCATCACTGATCCAGTGGATAACATTTCTAATTTCCAACTCTCATTGGCCAAAGAGACTATACTGGACACTCAAAGTCGCTCTACAAGACACCAAACTTACACTTCACATTTGGTAGCCAGCCAAGGCCAAACTCCAACTCAGGCTAAGTGGATAACAACTAATGTATTTCACAAAAGTTTTCCACATCTTCTCATGGAAGTCGAGACTCTTCAAGATCTAAACAAGGATGAATCGGGCCAAGGAGGCCACCTAGGGGAATGACCACGTGGGGCACACAAGTCAGTCACCTAGGTGCAACACTTCTTCACCTTTTGATGATGAATTAAATACATGTAAAATAAATGGTTCCCTTAGTATATAAGGTGAATCGGGACTAAAATAGATCATTCTTACCTTTTCTTCTGAAGCTATGTTTCTTGGTTATTTTATTTTCTAAGTTTTCATTTTACATTCACGACAATTTCGTTTTTAGGTTTTCTGAAGAATGACCAGTGCACCGTCCTTCATGGCTGCCTCCTCGTGACTCTGTTTTCCATGCTTCCACTTTTTAGAGAAATCTTATCCCATTAGCTATCCACTCTCTCAGGGAACAAATCATTTCCTTTGAGTTTTCCGAGGCAGAAGGGAGGGCGCACCAACTGGAGTTTTACACCCTTGCTGGTTTTCTTCTTTGTTGGGATGAAGTGAGTGCGCCCTCTTCCATGGTTGCACTGTACTTCTCCCAATGATTCTTGGAGATCATTCTAAGATCACCAAAGCCTCTTGGCCACTCTCAGGTCATCCCAGTTTGGATGCCCATTGCTTGGTCACCCAAACCAATGGTGCACCCATGTTCAGATTTGCGCCCCTGAGGAGAGTTTGGTCATAAGCTAGGCTATGGATTATGTGGTCACCTTGTCCTGTAGATCACCTTCTTGGGCAGATCAAAACCTCCTTTCAATAGAAATATCCCAAATAAAAATAAGCGAGACTAGCATGCTAAGAATGAATCCAAGAGAGAAGTCTCCTTGGGAAAAAAGGGAATACCACCAATCCATGTAGGGGATGCAAGGAATATCACTTGTAAAAGGATTTCCCTCATAGAAAAGATAAGGTGAATACCATGAAAAACATCTAAGAGGCTACAATAGTAGAAAACATGGGAAGAATATGTGTAGCCTTAGATGATCGACAATTAGAGTACCAATCCAATGTGATCAAGGTGGAAGGTAATATCATTAATCATCATGTTGCTATTTTAATTCATTCAGGAGGAAGTCATTGTTACATTGATCCTAAAATAGTGGATAGATTACATTTGGAGAAAAGTAAGCTTGAAAAATCAAGTTTGGTTCGGCTAGCCACTAGAACCAAAAGGAGAATCCATGATATGTTCATAGGTTGTTCCATAATTATTAATGGTGTGAATACTAATGCTGATCTAAATATTATACCATTGGGATCTTATGATATTCTAATTAGAATGGAATGGTTGGACAAGCATCGTATTGTCCTAGATTGTCATAACAAGACATTTTCATGTCTTGATGAAGAAGGGAAATAGAGCACTGTGAAAGGAGTTCCAAGACCCATTTCCATAAGGGATATTTCATCCTTACAGCTGAAGAGATGTTTTAGGAAAGGATTTCAATTGTATGCATGCCATGTGGAGGATCCAGAAAGGACAAAGGGGTAGGGCCTTCAATATTTTTCAGTACTACAAGAGTTTGAATATGTATTCCAAGAAATACCAGGATTTCCACCAAAAAGGGAGATAGACTTCTCCATTGATTTAGTACGAGGAGCTACCCTGGCAGTATCAAAAACACCTTACATAAAGAATACACAAAAATTAAAAGAATTACAAATGCAGTTGGAACAATTGTTGAAGAAAGGGTACATATGTCCAAGTTTTTCACCTTGGGGAGAACTAGTACTCTTTGTCAAAAAGAAGGATGGAACATTGAGGTTATGTATCAACTTTAGACAGCTTAATAAATCCATCGTAAAGAACAAGTACCCTCTACCCAAAATTGATGACCTCTTTGATCAACTAAGAGGGGAAAAGATATTTTCAAAGATAGACTTGAGATCATGATACCATCAAGTAAGAATCAAGGAAAAATACATCAATAAGACATCCTTCAAAACCATGTATGGACATTATGAATTTGTAGTGGTGTCATTTGGACTGACCAATGCACCAACTGTATTTATGTTCTTAATGAATGACATATTCATAAATTATTTGGATAATTTTTTCATAGTATTCCTCGACGACATACTTATCTATTCTAAGTCAGAGAAAGAGCATGAACATCACCTAGGAGTGGTATTGCAAGTGTTGAGGGAACATCGGTTGTATGCAAATCTTAGTAAGTGTTCTTTCTACCAAGAACATATCCATTACTTGGGAAACATTATTTCAAAACAAGGTATAGCAGTAGATCCAGAGAAGATTGATTCCATTAGAGGATGGCCAACACCCATGAATGTTTCAGAAGTCATATATTTTATGGGATTAACTAGTTACTACAAAAGATTTGTAGCAGGGTTCTCTAAGATTGCTCATCCCATCACTTCTTTGCAAAATAAGGGAATTAAATTTGAATGGACATCTGAGTGTGAAGATAAATTTAATTTGTTGAAACAATTACTTACTAGTGCACCTATTTTAAAGATTGTTGACCCATATGAAAGTTTTGTGGTATGTACAAATGCATGCAAGGAAGGACTTGGGAGATTCCTTATGAAAAATGAACATGTCATTGGTTATGAGTTCAAAAGGCTTAAAGAACATGAGAGGAACTATTCCACACATGACTTGGAACTTGTTTCCATTGTTCATGCATTGAATATGTGGAGGCATTATCTCATGGGGAAGAGATTTGAATTAAGAATAGACCATAGTGGTATGAAATCTCTTTTTGCACAACCAACTTTGAATGCAGAAACGTGATGGATGAAATTTTTAAGTGATTACGATTTTGACATCAAGCATATCAAAGGAAAAGAAAATAAGGTTGTCAATGCACTTAGTAAAATAGTACATCTCATGCATGCTACAACCATTAGTATGCATCAATCATATTTAAAGAGAAAATTTTTAGATGTTGTTGTTACTGTTGTTACAGATCAACATTACCTAAAGGTAAAATAAATCTTACATAAAGAAAATGTACAACAAAAAAATAAAGAATATGAGATGAAGGAAGATGGATTATTTATGCATAAAAATGGGATTTATGTGCCTAGTTCCAAAGAACTTAGGAATTTGGTATTAAAACAAATGCATAATGTTCTATATGTCAGACATATCGGTTACCAAAAAACAATTGTAGCAGTAAGAAGCCAATTCTTTTGGCAAAGAATGAAGAAAGATGTTGCTGATTACATTGCCAGATGTATGGAATGTCAGAGAGTGAAGGCTGAGCATAAGCACCTAGCAGGTTTTCTACAACCATTACCAATTCCAGAGAAGAAATGGGAAGTGGTAACAATTGATTTTATAACTAAATTTCCAAGGACACCAAGACAACATGATTCAATCATGGTAGTGGTTGATAAATTGACGAAGGCTGCTCATTTTGTTCTTATAAAAACAACTCATACTGCAACTAATATTGCAGAAATTTACATCAGGGATATTGCTAGGTTGTACCTAAGGAAATTGTTTCAGACAAAGACACAAAGTTTACTTCGAATTTATGGAGGGGATTGTTTAAAGGATTTGGTACAAATATGAACTTTAGCACAACATACCATCCACGATCACATGGGCGTATAAAAAGAGTCAACCAAGTAATTGAAGACATGTTGAGGATGTATGTGATGGATAAGCCATCTAAGTGAGAATATTACTTGCACTTGGTTGAGTTTGCCTATTATAATGGGTATCAAGCTTCATTAAAAATGAGCCAATTTGAAGCTTTGCATGGTAGTAAATGAAATACTCGAGTGATTTGGGACAACCCAGCAGATAGAGTGGTACTTGGGCCATAATTGCTCAAGGATATGGAAGACTAGATGGTTAGAATTAAGACGAATTTAAAGGCAGCTCAAGATAGACAAAAAAATGATCCAAATAAGAACATGACAACTAGAGAATTTAAAGTGGGGGATCACGTTCTTTTAAAAGTGAAGCCCAAGAAAAACTCTTTGAAGTTGAGTAGTTGTACAAACCTAGAAGCCAAATTCTATGGTCCATTTGAGATATTGGAAAGAATAGGGCTACTTGCATACATGCTTGCATTTCTTACTTCCATGAATGTGCATAATGTATTTCATGTCTCTTTGCTAAAACAATATGTACATGATTCTAACCATGTTATTGAGAGATAGAGGGAAAATTTTAGGTCTAGCCAATGCGAATATTGGATAGAAAAGTAAAAATCCTCCAGAATCAAGTTATAGAGCTTCAGGGTAGAGTACCTGCAAATTTTTGAATAAATTTTGAAATTTTGATTTTTGTTTTGTATATGCACTGAGGACAATGCCAAAATAACAGGACAGGGAATGTAATACCCCAGTTTTGAGCCCCATATTAAATAATGTATTTTGTGAATTTATGAAAGGCGAGAGTGCCCAAAAAATTAAAAGAGGCCAGTGTGCCCATGAAATGTAATTCTTTTATCATTATTAATAATAAATACATCATTGGTTGCTAGACGGAAAAGGATAAGAGTTATAGGGTTCTATGATTCCACGATAGAGGGAGTTTAATGAGCTAAGTGTTTATTTTGTATTTTTATTTTCCCATTTTTTTTAATGGAGAATATCAATTACATGAGCTTCTTCGGGGGAAGGCCGTGTGGTTCTTTAATTCCAAGAAAAAAGATAAACCCATTTTTTGTCTGTTGGGGGGTTCACTCACTCATTCATTGTTCATTTTTCATACTTTTCATTATTTCTTCTATACATTCACTCTTTCACCCATTGTTCATTCCTCATTCATTTTGATATTGGCTTGGGAAAGAAAAATGAATTGTGGAGAGGAGCTATGGTTTTTTTGGAAGTAATGATTGTTGGTGTATTCCAACCATGAATTAATGCCTGCATGTTCGATATGCATTGGCATGTTTTAAGTTTTTCCCATAGCTGTGAATCTTGAGAGTCCTAGCATGGATATTCTTGACCAGATGCATTGGATCCCTGGAAGGCCGTGGACAACTAGAGGGACTACGTGCTAGAGAAGGGGGTCCATTCTCTTGGGTTGTGTAGGTTGGGTAGAAGAGAGATGGTGTACTTTATATTGTTGTGTGTGTTGATAATCCTATGAGAGATTCAGTGCTGACTGGTTTGGGAATATTAGTGACACTCTGGAACCATCCTTGTGGATTYATAGCCCTAGCTTGGGGGTGACAACGTTTTTTATACTTGGAACAACAATGTCTACGGTTGGGTGGAATGTCCTTGTAGCCAATTGGTGATTCATTTCATTAAATATAAGTGTTATGTGTCATGTGTTTCTGTKCTTATACATTTATTTCTATTGTGTATTGATTGATATCTCTGAGATGCACACTTTTGATGTGCCTAATTGATGGTTATTTCTATGCATGGCATGTTTAAACATTATTTATATTGTAGCATGAACCTTGATCTCTGCATGCAAATCTTTCATGCCTCCTAATTAATTGAAAATTTATTAGAATTTGAATTCAATTTAGAAATGAGTTTTGAGGTAGCATAGCCTTGCCTAGGGGTGGTTGGGTACATTACAATAATCCCCTTCAACCCTTCCACATAAAAAAGTTTAACAAAGAATTGTTAATGTTGTTGTAACAAACAAATATTATATATCCATCCCAATGGCTTACTATCAACCTCCCACTCTTTTCCTTGCAAGATGAGATTTCTCCATTTCATTTGAATGAAAGAGATGGGTTTGGCAATAAATAATGCACATGATGTATTCATCAACTCAAAGTTTGTAATCATGCCATTTGTGGTTCCAAACTATTCCAAATCAAGGTCCCTACCCCAAAATCCCAAAAACTATTATCTCTAAAAACATTTCCGCTATTTAATTGAAGATTTCATTTGTTGTGTAACTCTTATAGGTGCATGAGTTTCAAAAAATTAGACATATGGCTCAGATTCATTTTTTGGAGTAGCCAAAAAATTCAGAGATAAAAGAAAAAACATTGGAAAACTCATAGGGAAAAATCATGGGGCATGGATCACCCTTTTCATTATTAAATAAATGTTTTACAATACATATTTGACTAACAACCCTAGAGGTTTGATACACTCTCACTAACAACTTTCCATAAATAGAAAAATACCAAATCAACTAATCTCCCAACTAAATAATCTATGCATTCTATAACTAGTGTGAGTAATTAGCATACTTCAACACTCCCCCTTAATTACTACTTTTAATAGATGTTTTACAATAGATATTTCACTAACAAATCGGCTTGATGTTTTACAATAAATATTTCATGTAGGGGCATGTGCTTCACAGATGAGAAGAAGATGATCTTAGGACCGTGGTACACACAATTGGTGTTATTGAAAAAATTGATAAGTTCTCACATGAACTAATCTCCCTAACTTCAACAAGAAATTTGAACAAAACATGACAGAATACAAACTTCTCCTTAGATTTCCATTGTAATGTCTACTAGTTCAATGAGGGATACACAACATACTGTTTAAACATTGTTTGATCCTTACTAGTGTAGACAAATATAGATGAATGCAACATACCTAGCCACCAACAAGTTGGCCACCCTACTTCAAATCACACTTCAATAATTGATTTTTTTTATAATAATTAATTAATAAAGAAGCATGAAAGACACACATGCAATAATCAATATTCATGCTATACTTAAAAGAATGCTTAAACATGTCATGCATAGAAATGATCAACAATCATGCATATTATAAATATGAATATTAGATATAATAATCTATAGATACCAAAAATAAATATATAAGTAGAGGAAACCATGAGAGAGAGCACTTATCTTAAAAAAAAACAATTACCAACTAGCTTCATACCAAGGATGTTCCACCCAAACTTAGACGATGTTGTTCATTCACTCTCAATAATAGTGTCACCCCTGAGCCAGGGCTATGAATCCATAAGGACGAGTTCCAAAGAAACACTCAGCTTCCGAGGCCAGTTAGCACTCAATCTCTCAAAGGTTTCTCACAACCACACAGATATCCAAAGTACATCAACTCTCTTCTCTCTAGCCTGCACCACCCAAAGACAATGAACCCCCTTCACTATCACATAGTCCCTTATGTTGTCCACTTCTTTCCAGGGATACAATGCATAAGTTCAATAATCTCTATGTTGGGACTCTTAGGATTCCTAGCTATGAACAAGGTTTAACACATGTCAATGCATCTCAGGCATACGTGCAGTAATTCATGGTTGTAATACCCCAATAATACTACAACCAAAAAAACAATGGCTCCTTTCTTAGCAATTCATTTTTTTTTTCCAAGCCAAGATCAAGAATGAATGAGGAATAATGAATGAGAAAAGTGAATGAAAGAGTGAACCAAATGATGATAAATATTGAATAAAGAGTGAACCCTCAAACACCCCAATAGTGGGTTTATATATTTACTTAGAAATCAAGAACCACATGGCCTTTCCCCAAGAATCTCATGTAACCACTTTCCTCGATTAGAATCAAGATGGGTACACATATTAAAAATACTTAGCCCCTTTAGCCCCTTCTCTCATGGAATCATAGCCCCCCATAACTCTTGTCCTTGATGTATTTTATTATTTGCAATGTTCAAAGTATTAGATTTCCTAGGAACTCTCGCCCATTTTAATTGTCTAGGCACTCTGGCCTTTCATTAAACAAACAAAATACATTATTTAATTAGGGGACTCAAAACTAGGGTACTACAAAGAACCTTTGAATTTTGAAAAAGCAAATGATCGTAAGGAATGGATGAGTGCTACAGAGGAATATGATTCCATAATGAAAAATGAAACTTGGTAACTTATGGAATTGCCTCAAAATAAAATTCCTATAGGTTTAAAATGGTTGTTCAAATCTAAGTTCAATGTTGACTGTAGTATAAACAAGTTTAAAAATAGATCGGTTGTAAAAGGTTATTCAAGAAGACAAGGGAGAAAGGAAAGGATTACCTACATCTATCAAATGTTATAATAAAAGATCAATAAAATTGACAAACAATCCAATTTATCATGCAAAATCAAAGCACATTGAAACTCAACATCACTTTGTAATAGACAAGATTCAATCAAAAGAAATTTATTTGTTGTACTATAATACAAATGATAATGTAGCAGATATATTCACTAAGACTTAAGGAAATGATACGTTTTTAGTAATGTAGAGAAAAGCTAGGAATTATAGAGAATTCATTTATGCATTAAGTGGGAGTGATAGAAGTAAATGTACAAATGAATTATTAACAAGTTGTTAGGATGTTGGTAGTCACAAAATCAAGCTTGTTAGCGTCTTAGCTATAATAGTTATGTTAGATCCATATTTATAGAAGTCTGATGAACTTATTTTCATCCTATATATGTTTATGCATTTTCATGACCAATCAAGGTGGTGGATGCACTCATTTGTCTCACCTTATGAGTTATTTCTCTAATTCATTCTAGTTATAGATACAATGGGTGGTAATGTCGACGATGATTTTGGGATTCTTTTCCAATTGGCCAATGGCCTAACTTATCTAGGTTTAGTTCAAAAGTATATAGTAAATACACCATTTCCAACATTCCTTTGGAAGCTCTCATAAATAATATAAAAACTTTAAAGTCAATAAGGTGATTGGTCATAGCCAAATTATTCTAGACAACAATGTTGTCTTGGTTTTCAATAGTCATGTAAATAGTGACACGCTAAATATGCACTAATATAAGATGAAACTATAATAATAGAGTCTTTTGGTTGCATATATAATCTAGATATTGTACACAAATATCTTTGTATGGCTTTGGCAATTTGGCTTGCACAATAGTTCATTCTCTACATTTTGTTTGTGTGTTTATGTCTTTGTTTCTATTTATATGGTATTAGACCTTTGATGATAGTCTGAATAGAAAGGTTGGTGTGGAGTGTTTCATAGCACGTTAATGTCAAGACAAATAACATTGCTACAAATGTACATTCAAAGGGTGTTTATTGTCATCTGGATGAAAGTAGTGCTTAGTCCAATTTGCAAAAAGCACTCTAATAATATTTTTTTTCTATGTGTGTGTGTTGATTGCGTATTTCTAAATATTTGAAATTTTGCATAAATATATATAAATGACAATAAAAAAATTGGATGTTACTAACTATGTGAATTGGAAGTTTGAAGTTTAAATTTTGTTGTTGAGTTCAAATGTGTGGAAGATTATGAATGGAATGTAGCCTTCTTACAAATCAAAATATGGCCACATTGAAACCCCTACTACTTAGTAACAAAATTTAAACCTCTAACCCTCATTTATTTATTTATTCATAACCTTATCCTAATAAGATCTAATAATCAATATCCTACATAATTCACTTTATCCACTTAAATTATCTAATAGAATTATATTTTCAATTAAAATTATTATAATAAGATAAAAATTCAATCTATAACTAACCCTAGATTTATTCTTACTTACCAATTTTATAAAACATTTTGAACAAACCATTACAAACCCTAGACCTATATAGATTTTAGGTTATAAATAAAAAACACTACAAAACAAATAATAGAAAACCCTAGAACTCTATACATAATTAGAGATATCAACACCTTTAAATATTACCAATTATCACTAATCATCTTACTTATTAAGCTCCTTAAGCTCTATTAAAAATAAAAATGTTAAACAAAAATACTAATAAGTAATACAATAAAATTAAACTCCTTCCAACCCTAAAACCTTAAATTATTTATATTAATTAAAAAACTTTAATTATTTATATTATTCATATTAAAAGCTACTTTAAATTTATAATTAAATTATTAGCTCGGCATTTAGGGTTACATATAAGCCGACCTGGTTATCTTACCTACTGTCCTGCATATACACTATTAATGACTAAGATCGGTCAGCTCTCTACTTGACCAGCTCTCTACTTGACGATTAGTCAATTGTGGATTTTCCGGCAAATGATTTTGAAATTCTTCACCACAAAAATCTGAAAAAGTAAAAGAAAGGGTGTTTTTTAGACTATCAGTGAAGGATACAAGGATTACTCACTTTAAGGATTGTGAGAAGTTAGTAGACATATGAAAGGTATTATAATCCTAGTTTGAAATTGATAATGAAAATTGGATTTTATTTTTGAAAAGTAAGCTAATTTGCATTAAAAATAAATGATAATGAATTTATTAATTATTAATTATCAAAGTTGAAAGAATTGAGAGACAAGTTATGGGATATTGGAGAGAAAGTATTGTCTATTGATCTTGTCACTGTTACATTGAATGGTATGATTAGTGAGTATCAAGTTTTTATAACAAGTCTTTTAGCCAAGGAAAATGCAACAAATTTTGAAGAATTAACAACCACACTTCTTCAAGAGAAAGAAAGAAGGATGGATTTTATGAAGTGGAAAAAGTATTGAAATATACCTTTGATTGTGAGAAAACAAGCATAGGTGCAAAAGAAATTAGTGGAAAAAACACAAGGGATCTTGGAATGGCATAAAACCAAGTCAAGGGAGGAGTGACCCATTAAATAAGAAAAACTATGTTATCAAGAAAGAAGCTTGTTTTTACTAGGGAAAAACTAGTCATTTTATTAATGATTATAGAAAGAAGAAATTTGATAATTCTAGAAATAAAAAGAATCATAGTAATTTTTCTCATGAATCATTAAAGAAGAGATTGAAAAACTTAAATTGTTTCTTTCAAATATGAATTTATGTATTTCATAACATAAAACTCAAATATCTAGTTTATTGACTCCAATGCTTCTTAAAATATAATGGCATGAAATTTTACTTGGGAGATGACAAGTACCATGAATGCCAAGGTTATGGTGTCATGTTTGTTAGAATGGCTAATGGTATGATAAAACAAATTCAAAATGTCATGTTGTTTTAAGACTAAAAAATATATATTTCAATTTCAATAATTGTAAATCAAGACTTGAAAGTTAAATTTGTAAAGAAAGAGTGTTTAGTCAAAAATATGAAATATAACTACAAATTTATTTCTCGAGGTATCCAAGAAGGAGGATTGAGCAATATTTACTCTTTAATATTGTCATGAGTCATTTCATGGAGTGTAGCAAAAAGTAAACCAAAATTACTTGTTCATCAAGGAATACTTGGTTTTGTGTTATACTATATATAAAGTTATTTGGTTAGAGAACCTAAAAGATAAGGTATTTGGTTAAGGAAGTAGAATATTCTTTTTAATATTGTGAGAGGAGTTATTTCATGGAGTGTAGAAAAAAGTAAACAAAAATTACTTGTTTATCAAGGAATACTAGATTTTGTGTTGTGTAATACTATATATAAAGTTATTTGGTTAAAAAAAAAATTTAAAATAAAATATATATAGAGTTATTTTTACACCAAAGGCGTACGTACACCTATTGATAATGGGCACATTTAATAGGTTTTTAGTTCTTAATTACGTCGAAAGGCTCCTCCAAAATCAATGCCTCAGATTTATTGTTCATAACTTCCTTGCATTTATAAAGACATCCCTTAACATGTTTACTTTTTTACATTTACCTAATCACATTATAAATTTATAGTAAAAATACATAATTACCACATTCAAATGATTAAAGAGAATTAAAATATATGTATGCCATATTTATATTATTAAAAACCACTGTGCACACATTTCATTTTGGTGGCACTCATTCATTGTCGTCTATGCCACGACCTACATGGACGTTTAATATTCACATGGATCGGAAAACACTAAATCCATCAAAATCGTTTTTTAATCCCTAATCTTTTTGGATTAATTTAAAAGCGAAGATCTATTCTTTTCTCGAATCTGATGATTAATCTGTTTTAATGGCTGGTGGGATGAAAAGGCGACGACTGCGTTTCCATAGTTGTTCAGACATCCGCGTGAACAATATCAACTGTGGTCCTGGTCACGGCATAAGGTATAATTACTGTCTCTATTCTTTGAAGATTTCTAATCTCACATGTCTGTTACACTACATGAAGATCTATGCTTATTTTTCAATTTTTAACTTCAGTATCGGACCGCTGGGAAAGGACGAAAGCAAAGCTTGTGTTTCAAATGTGACTGTTCAGGATAGTACCATCCAAAATGCACTGATTCGAACGACGTTCGAATCAAAATGCACTGAACGATGTTCGAATCAAAACATGGAAAGTGTTAATAGTTCCAACCAAATAATAAAATAATTATCAGTGGTCGATACCTCTGAACGTTCTATGGATGAGATTAAATATGCCTAGAATATTCTTAGTCGTCACAATAAATGAATGGCTCTGATTTCATCAATTAACTTCCGAGATGAAAGACATCCATTTATATGTTTACTTTTTTACATTTACCTAATCATGTTTAAAAATTACTGTATTCACTAACTTATTGCCACGTCTAAATTGATTAAAAAATATTAAGATATTCACACAGATATTAAGGCGTTTAACATATTCACACATATATTAAGGCTTTTCAGTGTTCACCAGTTGAGAGTTAGTGGTTGTGCTAGTTTGGTTAAAAACAACCTTCAAAGATAAGTAGGTATTTGATTAAGGAAAAATCTAAAAGATGTTGGAGAAAAGAAAGTCACTCTCACTATTATTCACTATTATCAATTGAGAAAATCAAAATTCAATTAAACTTATAAATAATTCAATGCTATCAATATTCCATATAACATATAACAGTGAAGCATATTAAAATCCAATCAATTGAGAAAATCAAAATTCAATTAAACTTACAAATAATTCAATGCTATCATTATTCCAAATTCAATTAAACTTACAAATAATTCAATGCTATCAATATTCCATGGAACAGTGAAGCATATTAAAATCCAATTCCACTTTGTCACAGTAAATCTTTTAGCTGCATAACAGTAATCTGGATATTATAAATAAAGAGCTCTGCTAGACTTTGGGAATGTAGATTTGCACAGCAATTCATTATGTGCATTGCATTTTATTTGTCTAGTTGTTTTCATTTACAGAAACACGATTACAACTATACTGAAATTTTCT
The DNA here is from genome assembly GCA_009831015.1 of Picea engelmannii. Classification (NCBI taxonomy): domain Eukaryota; kingdom Viridiplantae; phylum Streptophyta; class Pinopsida; order Pinales; family Pinaceae; genus Picea; species Picea engelmannii. The sequence continues at coordinate 1,660,410 of ML776923.1, forward strand.
ACTTTCCGCATAATGTTTGTGCATCTTGTTCGGAAAATTTGAATGCCAAATGGAATGATGGACAAAAATGTTTTCCTCGTGTATATGAAAAGTTGTTAGCGGAGGTTCGGTTATCAATTCTGCAAATATCCTTTACTTGGTTTTCAGCACAGTTATATGAATCCAAGTTTCCGAGACGTAATCCTTCCATGTCCAGGGTTTTGAGAGTGGAGTGAAGTTTAACCAATCAACCAACCAACCACAAAGATTTCACTTTATTGGGCATCAAACATTCCAACGAATACATAATCTTTTAATTTCTAAACCTAAAGAAGAACCAACACATTTATCATTAAATATCACTTTGCCATTTTTGGCTTTTGATTGTTCAGAGAGTAGAGTTCGAAAGCAACGAGTGAGATTAACTGAACCAAACAAGATTGTGAACGAGTTCGATTTTAAAGAGAAAAATGTAACGAATTATCGCAGCAATTTGTAAGCAAAAAATTGTATCACATGAACTCGGGTGGTTTCTTCAATTATAATTGACAAAGAAACTTCAATTACAGTTATCCAGAAAGAACTTCAATTACAGCGAAACTCTAATTAAATTTTAAAGAATGGATTTGAACGTGTGTACTAGTGTCCCATTTCCATGTTTCTTCATCCACATATGAATATTCTTCATCCCCATATGACTCTTCCATCGAACACAGTGATAAACAATCTCAATCATGCTCGAAGAATTTATTTGACCATATGCAACACTTGCCTTCAAAGTTTAACAAGAAAATCTCATGGGTTCTTTGATCGTATGCAAACTGCTCGATGTCAAATTCATTCCAAGAACTCATTGGATCATTTACTCTGATATTCCCCAAGGATTGTCCGGTACGAATGCTGTTAATATTGATTCTGAGTGGAACCGTTGAAACGAAAATACCCACATCTTGATTCTTTGTAATGCAAAAGAACGAAAAAGAGTCTGGCAAATCTCTTAATGTGTCCGAACGTCCACCGAACCTCAAACTCTCACCTTGAAGATTAAAAGCKTCCACCGAACCTGAARKTTCGCCTTGAAGGTTGTTTATTTTGCATATRAACTGGCGTTTCTTGTCCAAAAAGACAGGCCAGTGCAATGGAAAAATATCTATTCTTCTTATTAGTCGAGGAACTTCAGAGCTTATATCAAATATTTGCATTTCCTCAGGATATTGTTTCAGGATAACCAATCTGTCGCACGCACAGAAMCTGACGGAGTCACCAATGGAACCGCGAAGGGAAAATTGTTTTTTCAATTGTCCATCTAATTTGCAATAGATTTTAAAGGAACGTTCTATTTCCCGACATCTCCCGGAAATATTATCATACAACACCATGTCTATATTTCCTGGAAACCATGCAGTGCAGGTTGCCATTGGTATCGTAAAAAGCTGTCTATACTTGTTCAATTCGAAAATTTTCCATACTCTTTGACGTGCAGCGCAAATCATACCTCTACAATTTGCAATGTCGAAATGCCAGCGATCAATGGACTCATCTGGAAAAAGATTTGTACGCCCCTCTATATTATCGTCTGTATTTTGCTCTGTGTTTTGCCCTGATGTTATGGATTTGATTTTTGTGCTTATAATCCTTTTCATCCCTTCCACAGAAACAACGGTTAACAAAGAATCGTTAATGTTGTTGTAACAACCAAATAATATCACTCCATCCCAACTGCTTACCATCAGCCTCCCATCTTTGTACTTGAAAGCTGAGATTTCTCCTGTTCGTTCGAACGGAACGAGATGGGTTCGGCCGTAAATAGCGCATATGATGTGTTCAGCAATCAGCAAGTCTGTAATCGTGCCATCTGTGATCCCCGACTTTGCCAAATCAAGATTACCAACCCCAAACTCACGAAAATGATAATCTCTAAAAATATTTGCTCTATTTAATCGAAGATTTCCTTTGTTGTCTAACTGTCGGAGATTCAGGAGTTGGAAGAACTCATTCATACGACGGGGATTCATTTTTTGGAGCTGCCAAACACTCAGAGATTACCTCGAGGTTTCAAAACTTCCGATATATGGTCTCGGTTTAATGTCTACCAACAGTTGAACTTGGATTTAAAGTTTGCGTGGTGGTTTATTAATGAAAAATTGTTGTGCAACGCAACACCTTACTTGTAGTTTTATAAACTCTCCACGTACGACATTTCCTCTTCAAAAACCATTTTCTTCTCTTGCCATTCAATGAAGACATCTCAAACTTATTTCAGCATGAAATACATGATGTTCCTTAACTTCATAAATGCTTTACCAGCTTATGCTTACTCTTCTACAATGAATAGTGCACATAAAAAGGAATATTATAAACTAGAAAGAAATTTATAGTAAGAAGAATAATCATAAGAAATCTATCCTAAGGGTTTGATATTTTTTGTTTGGAAGAAATTTAAATAATTAGGTTTAATTTGAAAGATGTTTTCATTCATATTTTGGTAAATAGGGTTAGTAATTTTGGTATCCTTCTATATAGTGGTTCATGTGAGGTTTGAACCAACTAACGGTTGCAAGACTCCGTACCTATAAGGTATTTTGGAAATTAAGGAAGGTTAGCAAATTATTTTAAAAACAATGTAAATGTAAAAGTGAATGAGACAAAAAGAGGGAGAAAAAGAAAAGAAATAAATGAACAAAGAAAAATAGAATAGGAGAGGAGAAGAGGGGAAGGAATGGGAAATGAAGGGCCATGCCTCTTTGCCTTTCCATTCCCCAAGTCTCCCTATTTCTTTCATTATTTTCACTTTCAAAAGGATTTTATATGGCCAAGAGAGGTGCATAGGGAGCCAAGAGTTACAATATACAAAATATTGTTGAATTAGTCCATAGGCTATTTTTTCATGTTTTTTTCAGAAAAAGATTCTTCAATTTCCATTTTTTCTATGATGATTTTCTCAAATTCAACGTGATAAAAGTATTTTGATTTTCTAGATTTACTCTATATGATCCTTAGAAATTTGAATATTTTTACTAAAAATATGGCCAAACATTTTATGGTTGGCATTAAGAATTAGTAAGAGTTCTTTATTTTAAGATAAGTATAGATCCTTCAAAATTCTCCTAATTTCTAAAGTAAAATAAATGTGTTTATTATGTGATTAATTTTGTCTACAATTTGGAATTCATGGTTTAATGGATTGAGTTTTACACTAATCTTATTCATATCAAATTGTTGCTTGATTATTTTATGGGTGTAAGAATTTAACCCCTCATATAATTTTATGCTTATGTCAAATGCATTTGTATCCTAAATTATGTGTTTGTTGAACTTCTAATGGTGCAACCTTTGAAAAGTAGAGAGTTTCATACTATCACATGGGTATCCTTCATAAGTGAGTTGCATTAAAGTTGAAGTCTACAACATTGCACACAAGGGAAATGTTGAATGGTCGATGGTTAAAAGACACCAGAAACCAATATTTGTCATATCTCTTTAGAGAACCATTTATCAAAGACATTTACATTATTGGCCCTCATTTGAAGTGTGAACATTCATATCAATTCTGGTAACAATGACATTAAGAAAGGATTCCTATTCCTTATGAATGGTGGAGCAATATATATTCTTGTATTATTGGACTAACAATGGTTGGTAATTGAAACAATTGGCAATTTAAACATGATTCATTTGATATTGTTGAAGTCTTTTTCACGGGGTAAAATTGAAGAATAGTTACCTTTGATCGCTAGAGAATTATAACAAAACCTACTAGTCTAAATTGGGATATATCTATAAGTGCTCAATGGACTCATCTGGAAAAATCTCTCCACATCCCTTTGTACTCTATATCCCTTTGTACTTCGCCCTGATGTTATGGATGCAATTTCTGTGCTTATAATCCCTTTCAACCCTTCCACGGAAACACGTTTAACAAAGAATTGTTAATGTTGTTGTAACAATTTTTTTTATGTATCCATCACAACGACTTACTATCAACATCCCACTGCTGTCCTTGCAAGCTGAGATTTCTCCATTTAGTTTGAACGAAATGAGATGGGTTTGGCAATAAATAATGCATATGATGTCTTCATCAATGCAAATCTATCTTGACGCTCACCTTCACGATTAAAAGTGTCCACGTTGTATCTTGATGTGATCAAACGTGAACGTTCGTCTTGAAGGTTCTACACACTGTGGTTGTTAGTGTTAAGGCTTTTTGTTTTGCATATGGTGTACCTTGTGTAAGCTCCCTTAACCTGGAGCTCATTCGACCAACCAAAACCGTCCGCCGTCTTATTCGACCAACCGGAACCGTATTTTCCTTAACTGTTTAAACTGCCGACAGTTCATTGGAAACCAACCCGAACTCTTACTCAACTGCCACAGCTCATTTGGAAAACGACTAGAACAGTTTACTTGTTTGGGATCTTCTCGAATGGTCCATTACTCCATACGGTTCTCTACCTAGATATGTGGAACAGTTAACAGTTAGCCAACAGAAGCTTGATGGAAGCTTGGCTATAAAGATTTTGTTTTGGTCCCCAAGCTTGCTTAATTCATTCAATCAATTTCCTTCAGTCTTACACCATCAATCAGAGTGAGCAGAGCTTGGAAGTGCCATACGGAAAGCAAAACTAGTGTGGAATTGGGAAAACTTCTACAACAATTAATCAAACTCAAGGAGCATCAATGGCGAGAGGTATGATCCATTTTGGCATCTAAATTTCGATTCTTTTGAAGAGTTTTATTCTGCATATTATAGAATCGATTTAAAACTTACATTTGATATTAGAGCATTTTTATCTCTGCCTTGGTGTTTTGGAGAAAGACAGGTTTATTCTGTCTCGAGAAGTTTCATTGCATTGTTGCGCAACAACGTCAGACTAATGCTTCATTGCTATACTGTTGAGTTAAGAGAAATTGTACCAGAATTCATATTACTATCCCTTTCTATGTTTAACATTACAACGAAGCTATCATATGCTTTTATTCTAGAGATTGCTAAAGTTATTCCTTCGAATCATACATAATATATCTGTTACTAATTTTCCATTAGTAAATTGACCAGTGGGTTTCTAATCCGCAAAATCTCTTCCATATGGAGGAAAGTTGGTTTTGAAAATCGTTGCAAGTCCATCATTGTTTCCGGGATCTGCAGTGGAGTCTCTACATATGTAGGAAGCCAGCAGACACGTTACAATACCAATGTTTGCAAACCTTTCCATTACGTCTAATACTTCTGAAATGCTCAACTAGAAACTTTCATAGATACTGCTTAAATCATAGTTTTGGGGTCAATTGGTGATGCATAATCTATCCATGTAGTTTTATTTATGCAATTTATAATTATTCTCATATCAACTTAATTTTATGCATAAAAGAAATAATGTCTAGTGATCCATATAATTTTTAATTGATTAGAGAATAGCCACAACATCTCTAATTAAATAATATTATATATTATGATTGATTAGGATCACATAAGGAATATTTAGAAATAAATTGTAATTAATTATACTAAATATAATAAATTTTATCCCATGGGAATTTTTATTATATTTATATAATTAATTAGGATAAAATATTAAATTATTCATAACTTACCCACGGGAATTATGAATCAATAGTTTTATCATAAAGTTCAAATCTATGATAGAATAATTGAATCTGCTTTAATTGGAAATTTAGCCCACGGGCAATTTTTATGTCATTAGATTCAAATTTAAGCATGAATTTACATTGGTAAAGCATGAAATTTTATTTTATTTTTGTTGGCCTCAATTTTAACGTAAGCATGTAATCTTTAATTTTATGCAATTGTACAACCTGCAAATTTCTCTGAAATTCGTTGTGATATCCCTCAACTTAAGGGAGATAACTATAAGGTCTGGAAGGAGAGAGTTCTCCTTCATTTCGGGTGGATGGACATAGATTATGCTATTAGGAAATATGAACCACCAACACTCACTAATATGAAAAGGTCCGAGACTTGCTGAAATCCATTGATGATCAATTCGTCACTTCAGACAAGGCACTAGCAAGCACCCTAATCATGAAGCTCTCATCCCTAAGGCTCACTAGTGTGAAAGGTGTGTATGAGCACATCATGTAAATGAGGGACACTGTGGCTCAACTGAAGAAACTCGAGGTTGAAATATCGGAGTCTTTTCTGGGGCACTACATCCTGAACACCCTTCCGCACCAATACAGACCCTTCAAAATATCATACAACACACATAAGGATAAATGGTCAATTAATGAACTCATGACCATGTGTGTTCAAGAGGAAGAGTGACTGGTGATGGAACTGGGAGAAAGTGCAATGATGGAAATGCATGGAAAGGGAAAATCTCAAGCCAATAAGAAAGGGAAAGGTAAAGTACCTCCCCAAGCTGATATCAAGAAGAATTCCAAGTGTTTCTTCTGTAAAAAGAAGGGACACATAAAAAAGGAATGCGCCAAATTTCAGAAATGGCTTGCAGACAAAGGTAATACAGTCTCGTTCATTTGTTATGAATCTAATATGGTCAATGTCAATATTAACACCTGGTGGATTGATTCTAGATCAAGAATTCACATTTTGAATTCCTTGCAGGGTTTGCAAAACCTAAGGAAGCCAATGGGAAGTGAGCAAAGTATCTTATCAGGAAACAAGATGGGCTCGCATGTGGAAGCTATAGGAACATGCTCTTTAACTTTAAGTAGTGGTTTTGTTTTAGAATTAGAAAAGACCTTTTATGTTCCAAGTTTTTCTAGAAACTTGATTTCAGTTTCAAGGCTTGTACCTTTTGGATATTCCTTCAACTTTTCAAAAATATATTTCAGTTTATTTT